>CAUYQG010278592.1:0-36498 GCA_963574415.1 Tarsius wallacei
GAATGTAAATTAGTACAGCCACTATGGAGAACAGTATGGAGGTTCTTCAAAAAACTAAAAGTAGAACTACCATGTGATCCATCAATCCCACTCCTGGGTATATATCCAAAAGAAAGGAAACACATTGAAGGGAGATCTGCACTCCCATGTTTGTTACAGCACTGTTCATAAGAGCAAAAATATGGAATCAACCTAAGTGCCCATCAACAAGTGAATGGATTTTAAAATGTGGCATATATACACAATGAAACACTATTCAGCCATAAAAAAGGAATGAAATCTCATCTTTGCAGCAACATGAATGGAACTGGAGTTCATTGTGTTCAGTGAATTACACCAAGCACAGAGAGATAAATATTGTTTGTTTTCTCACATATGGGAGCTAAAAAGGTGGATATCTTGAGGACAGAGTAGAATGATGGTTACTAGAAGCCAAGAAGGGGCGGAATGAATAGAAGAAAAGAATGTACATGTATTTATTGTCATTGTACACTTAAATTGTGCTGCTTTTGATTTAATGGATTTCATTCTTATTTTTATTATTTTCATCTTTCTGGTTCTAGTTTTTAGGATGGAAGCTTAGATAACCAATCTGAAAACTTTCTTTTTTCTAATATAATCATTTAGCTTTAGAAACTTATCTCTAAGCCAGGGTTTCTCAGCTTTGGCACTGACATTTTGCACTCAAAGTTTTGCTGTGGGTGGCTACCTTGTATATTGTAATATGTTTAGCACCATCCCTGTGCATTCTAGAATGTTTAGCAATAACACAACCCACCAAATGCCACTAGTAATGCCCTTGCCTCCACCCTGTGTGACAACCAAAAATATTTACAGACATTGCCACATGTCCTTTTGGAGACAGAATTGCCCACAGCTGAGAACCAATGCTCTGGGCATTGCTTTGGTTGCATCTTGAGATTTTGGTATGTGGTATTTTCATGTTAATTCAGTACAGTATATTTTTAAATTTCCCTTGAGACATCTTTGGCCATGGATTATTTAGAAATATATCATTTTCTTGTTGTCTTTTGGGTTCTAACTTCTAGTTTAATCCCTTTATGGTCAGAAAACACACTTTATGTAATTTCAATTCTTTTTTTCTTTTTCTTTTTTTTTTTTTGATACAAAGTTCAACCCTGTCACCCAGGCTAGAATGTAGTGGCATGATCCCAACTCATTGCAGCCTCAACCTCCTGGACTCAAGTGATCTATGCACCTCAGCCTCCCAAGAACCTGGGACTACAGGCATATACCACCATCCCAGGCTAATTTTTAATTTTTTTGTAGAAAATTTTTAAATGGTGGTTTCTTTTGCCCATGACAGCTCTGGCATATCTCCCTTTCTTTTTTCTCTTCTTTCTCTAATAAACTTTGTTTAAAAAATAAAATAAAAATTTTGAAAAGTGTTGCCCAGGCTGGTCTCAAACTCCTGACTCAAGCAATCCTCCCATCTCAGCCTCCAAAGTGCTAAGATTTCAGACATGAGCCACTGTTCCTGGCTACTTTCAATTTTGTAAACTTATGGTTTATTTATAACCAAGGATAAGGTCTACCTTACTGCATGTTCTAGGTATGCTGGAAAAGAATGTGTATTCTGCTGTTTGATTGAGTGTTCTATAAACATCAATTAAATTCCATTGTTCGGATGGTATTGTTTGGTTCTCTATATCATTGCTGATTTTCTGTCTAGTGGTTTCTTGTTGATTGAAAGAGGGATGTTGAAATTCCTGACTATAAGTGTAGATTTTTCTATTTCTCTCCTTAGTTCAGTCAGTATTTGTGTCGTATATTTTGAAGCTGTTTTTGCATGCACATGCATTCACAATTGTTTTCTTGGTGAATTGACCCCTTTATTATTATGTAATGTCCCTTAATTTTCTTAGCTCTGAAATCTACTTTTTTATACACTCAAGCTTCCTTGTCATTGGTATTTGCATGGCATATTTTTTACTTACTTTTAACTTAATCACATTACTGCAGTCATGCGCCACATAAGGATATTTCAGTCAGCAATGGACTGACTGCATATGCCACTGTGATCCTGTAAGATTAAAATGGAGCTGAAAAATTCTTATCATATACTGACATGTTGATGATGTGTAGGCCTAGGCTAATGTGTAAGTTTGTGTCTCAGTTTTTGACAAAAAAGTTTTAAAAGTTAAAAAAATTATAGGGAAAAGGCTTATAAAATAAAGATATAAAGAAAAAAATGGCCAGGCGCGATGGCTCAGCCTGTAATCCCAGCACTTTGGGAGGCCGAGGTGAGAAGATTGCTTGAGCCCAGGAGTTTGAGATCAGCGGGCAACTTGGTGAGACCTTGTCTCTACAATAAATCAAAAAAATTAGCTGGGCATGGTGGCGTGCATCTGTAGTTTCAGCTACTTGGAAGGTTGAGGCTAAAGGATCGTCTAAGCCCAGCAGGTTGAGGTTGCGGTGGCCGTGAGTGTGCCACTGCACTCCAGCCTGGGTGACAGAGTGAGACACCAACTCAAAAAAAAAAAAAAAGAAAAAAATGTTGGTACAGCTATACAATGTGCGTTTTAAACTATTATTGCAGAAGAGAAAAAAGTTTTAAAAATTAAAAAGTTTATAAATAAAAAAGCTACAGTAAGTGAAGGTTAATTTTATTTATTTATTCATTCATTTATTTATAGACAGATTTCACTCTGTTGCCTAGGCTGGAGTGCAGTGACACAATCTCAGCTCACTACAGACTCAAACTCCTAGGTTGAAGCATTCCTCCTGCCTTAGCCTCCTGAGTAAGTGGGACTACAGGTGTGTGCCACCACACCCGGCTAATTTTTCTAATTTTTTGTAGAGATGGGGGTCTGACTTTGTTGCCCAGGCTGATCTCGAACTGCTGGCCTCAAGAAATCCTCCCGCCTCAGCCTCCCAGAGTGCTGGATTACAGGCATGTGCCACCGCACCCAGCCCAGGTTATTACTGAAGAAATAAATTCTTTAAAATAAATTTAGTGTAGCCTAAGTTTACAGTGTTTATAAACTCTAAAGTAGTGTACACTAATATTCTAGGCCTTCACATTCTCTTACCACTCAACTCTTTCCAGGCCTGCAGGCCCCATTCATGGTAAATACCCTATACAGGCATACCATTTTAAATCTTTTATAACATATTTTTACTGTACCTTTGTGTGCTTACATTCACAAATAACATTGTGTTGCCTACAGCATTCAGTACAGTAACATGCTGTATAGGTTTGCAGCCTATAAGCAATAGACACATTAGTCTAGGTGTGTAGTAGGCTATATCATCTAGGTTTGTGAAATACACTCTATGATGTTCCAACAACAAAATCACATAAGAACACATTTCTCAGATCATACCCCTGTCATTAAGTGACCTATGACTGAGTTTGAAGAGAGTTTCCTATAGACAGCATAGTTTGGTCATTTTTAAAAACTCCATTTTGACAATGTTAACTTATGTGTCTAAGTAATTTACATTTAGGCTGGGCATGGTGGCTCACTTTGGGAGGCTGAGGCAAGGGAATTGCTTGAGCCCAGGAGTTGGAGACCAGCCTGGGTAACACAGTGAGACCTCATCTCTACAAAAAATAAAAAAATCATCTGGGTGTAATGTATACCTGTAGTCCTAGCTACTTGGGAGGCTGAGGAGGAAGGATTGCTTGAGCCTAGGAGTTGGAGGCTACAGTGAGTCATGATGGTGACACTGCGCTTCATTCTGGACAACAGAGTGAGACCCTGACTCAAAATAATAATTTACATTTAATATAATGACTGATGTTAAGATTTCAATCTATCATTTTATTACTTGATTTATGTTGTTTCCCAGTTGGTTCTTTTTTTTACTTGTTTCTCCTTTCCTGCCTTTGGTGTGGGTTTCTGAAATAATCTGTTAGTATTTCACTTTAATTTATTTACATTATATCTCTGTGTAATTTTAGTAGTTGCTCTAGGGATTATGTTATATGTACTTATCATAGTCTACTATCAATAAATATTGATAGTAGTAGTATCAACATTTATTACTTCAAGTGAAAAGTAGAGATCTTAACACCATTTAGGTCTCTAAACCTCTTTCACTTTACAATATAATTGTCTTAAATATTACCTCTACATACACTGAAAACCACATTAGACAATGAAATCATTTTTGCTTTCAAATACCAATTTTTAAAACTCAGTTGTCCATTACATTTATTATTTATTTATATTATATTTATCTATTTACTCTTTTCAATGCTTTCTTAAATTTCAAATCCCTTCCTTAACGTCTGAAGAAATTCCCTTAGCAATTATTATTATTATTATTATTATTATTTATTATTATTATTTTTGAGTTGGAGTCTCGCTCTCGCCCAGACTGGAGTGCAGTGGCCCCTCCCGGCCACCGCAGCCTCGACCTGCTGGGCTCCAGCGATCCTTCTGCCTCAGCCTTCCAGTAGCTGGAACTACAGGCACGTGCTACCACGCCCGGCTAGTTTTTGATTTATTGTAGAGATGAGGGCTCGCCAAGTTGCCCAGGCGGGTCTCGAACCCACGGGCTCAGGCAATCCACTCACCTCGGCCTCCCAAAGCGCAGGATTACAGGCTGAGCCACTGAGCCCGGCTCAGAAGATATTTAAAAAGAACCAATAGAAATTGAAAATTGAAAAATACAATAACCAAAACAAAAAACTCACTAGATGAGCTCAATAGCAAAATGGGTTTACAGAGGAAAAAAACAAGTAAACTTGAACATAGATCAATAGAAATTAACCTATCTGAAAAACAGCAACTGTGGAGGTCTAGTCTTTGTAGAGTCTCAGGGCCTGAGGCTGGGGGGAGGGAATGAGAAAAGAAAGACAAAGAACAGTGGGATTGGGAGGTCTCTCTCCTCAATAGGTGAGAGCAAGTTTATTTTTATAGTATGTTTTTTATATAGGGCAAAACTATATAAACAAGAACTATCTTGATGTTAGCATCAGCTGGGAAGGCTAATGTTTGTGACTTTTTTGGGCAAACTTATTATAGCATTAATATCTTTGTTTTTTGAGAGTGTAAGTAAAACTACTAACATCTGTGTTTTTGGAAGTTTTAAGCAAAGTTATTATTGAAGCAGGCTACATCCAGCCTTCACAGACTAGAGGTCACACCACCTGAATTCTACTAAATCAACATTCCCAGGGGCAAACTTTGAAGGAAGGAGATACTGGCCAGGCTCTTAAAAAAAACACAAGGACCTTGTCAAGCTTGTGGGGATTTTTTAAGACATAAGGACCTTGTCAGCTTATGCCTTTTGTCTCCTTCAAGCAACAAAAAGGATTTTTAAAAAAATGAATAGAGCTTCAGGGACGTGTGGGGGTTAAAAAAAAAAAAAATCAACATTCATGTCATCAGAATGTCATCCAAAAGGAGAAAAAAAAGAATGTAGGTTGGAAAAAAGTCAATGAAGAAATAATGCATTAAAGCTTTCAAGTCTGGTGAAAGACCTATAAATTCAAGCAATTAAGCAAACCCAAACAGATAAACCCAGAGAAATCTACAGTTCTACAATTTTAAAACTAAATTCTGTCTGCCTGGAGTTCCATCTATCTAGAGGAAAAGAAATATGTCCTATGTAAAGAATGAGAATACAAACAACATATTTGGGTAAATTTGCACACCTATACAAAAAAGATGAATAAGTGAAAATGAAAAAGCACATGAGTACTAAAGTCATGGGTAAAAGCAGCATAACTTGCCAATAAACACATGAGAAGACACCCAAGTCACTAGTAATCAGGAAGATACACATTGAATCATAACAGAAATGGAGTTATAAGACTAGTATATTTCACTGGTGGATGAGAACATATTGGCATAAATTGGAAAACAATTTGGCAATACCTAACAAAGTTAAATGTATCTATTCCTTATGAATGAGAAGTTAACTACTTAACGTGTGAAGAATGGTAAAGAAGTCAGTAAATACAATTTTAAGATAAAACTAACCCTCCTTCATTTACTTTTGTGGTATCCAAAAAGTGCAGGTTTACTCAGTGAAAATCAATACACAGAATCACTATGACAGCATAACACAAATGTACATGAAGGAATTAATGAAAATGCTGTATTAAGGCAGTGTGTCACACTACAGTTTTGTATAGTACCGAGAATTGTATATTGATAATGAAACACAACACATTGAATATATTTAATGTCATCAAATACATTTTATTGTAATGCAATATCAATAAACCATTCACTATGTATATTCACCCATTTCCAGATTTATGGTTATCTTATATATACACCTTAGAGAAAATTCTGCTTACATTAAAAAGGAGGATAAATATGTTATCCTTTTGTAATAGTGAAAAAAAGTCCAACTAAATATGGAAGAATAGAAGTATATTTGTAAAAATGATTGAGTTAGAACTTCCGTTCTTACATTTATTATATTAAGAGGGTTATTTTCTAGCATGAGTTTGATTAAGTGTAAGAATTAAATGGTATTGGAAGACGTTGAATATTGATTAAAGCAACGTATAAGTAACATATGAAATAGATTATGCTGAATTAGTATGCATGAAAAGAAAGTAATTTTCTTTTCTTTTTTTTTTTTTTTTTGAGTTGGAGTCTCACTCGGTTGCCCAGACTGGAGTGCAGTGGTACGCTCCTGGCCACCACAGCCTCAACCTGCTGGGCTCCGATGATCCTTCCACCTCAGTCTTCCAAGTAGCTGGAACTACGTGTGTGCTACCACGCCCAGCTAATTTTTTATTTTATTGTAGAGTCGAGGTCTTGCCAAGTTGTCCGGGTGGGTCTCAAATGTGTGGGCTCATGCAATCCACTTGCCTCAGCCTCCCAAAGTGCTGGGATTACAGGCTGAGCCACTGAGCCTGGCCTCTAATTTTCATATTTACAGAATTTTTCTCAAGTATGAATATACTAATAGGGGAGGAATAAAAGTCGCTAATATATTAACCTACTACATTAAAAATTCTTTGACTTTAATACATTTCCTATATTTGTGTATCATCTCAACATACAAATTCTGATTATCAATAATATTAATACATAATAATATTAACATATAAATAAAATCTTACTGTTATCCAATTTTCAGTACATTTCATAGTGTTTCTTATTAAGAAACCTTTCTGATATACTCCAAAGTTCTTCATTTATCTTGTATGGCTACTATTCCATTGTATGGATATACTACATTTTACTTATCCATTCACAAGCTGATGGGCATTTGGGTTGATGTGCCCATTTTTTAGTGTATCATAAGCAGTGTAGGCTTTGCTGCTGCCAGAGAAAAACCATTGGCTTTTCTGGAATCCTGAATTCACAACTAAATGCTTGGACCTCACTCTAAGCTGAAACCTGACACTGAGCTGTATCAGCCTCAGCACGTGAACTTATGCTGGAAAATTGCTCTGCTCAACAACTGGGCTCATACTCTGGAAGTATTAAAGATTTAGAACACCTGTCTGTGGGGACATAAACTATGAAAACACAGAACACCTGTCTGTGGAGACAAAACATAGAACACCTGTCTGTGGAGATATAAACTATGAAAACATTATGGATGCTGGCTGTACTGGCTGGATCTCTTGCAGGTACCCATGGGAAAGGGCTTATTCTCTGATGAGACCATCTGAAATGGAGCTGCTGATCAGCTCTATACTGTATTTCTGATACAGAGACTGATTTCATTCCTGATTTGTGATTCCTGCTGAAAGCTTCAAGGCTTTCACAAGGAGTGTCACTTGCTTTTGACAGATTGTGAACTCCCAACCCTTCCTGGGGATGTCCTACTGCTGTTGACTTATTACATTCAGCTTTTTGGATTAGTAGAAGGTTGCAACAATGACCTGGAAATAGTCTGACTCTACTTCTCTCATCTTTTTCCTGGTATACTCACCTTAGAAAGGCAGTTTGATTATTAAACGCAGCTGTGCCCAGAAAGAAATGGTCCTTTTCTAGGCTGTTTATTGGATAAATGGTCAGAATGAAATGAGTGGAAAGTTATGTAAACCCACTTGAAAAAAAACAACTTTGAAGCTTCAGGTTTTGTCCTGACCAATTCCTGGACTAATGTATTTTTCTTGTTAAGTTATATACAAATGTTATTTTTTTGAAAATGCTTTTGTGTATCTCTTTTGAGACAAAAAGGATGAGAGTAAAAAATGGTTGAGAAAAATGTAAAGTTATCATTACTAAATAGAACATATTGACTTTGTTTTTGTTTGGTTTTTTTCTAATACATATTTTTTGTTTTAAAATTGTGGGGTATAGTTAAGGGTTAAGTTTACAAATATGCATTGTGTAGGTACCCTTAACATATTGACTTTGTAACAACAGGGAAAAAAACTCAAGACGCAGCACCTGGGAAGGCAGGGGGTGAGAGAGGAGAGTGTTAATCTTTGTTTTTCAAAACTCTTTCTGGAAGTTTTCTCTTCTCCCAAAGAACAAAAAAGAACACAGACAGCAGCTTGCCTTTCAAAGCCACTTTCCTCTTGGAATTTCAGCTGGCTGCTAGGCCTATGATCACTCCTGACAGGAACAACAGCTCAGGGTGCTGGACCTGTGCTCCAGCACTTTTCACACAGCACACCTCCAGGTGCCGTTCAGACTCTTGAGATGGATAAAATGATGCTGCAGACAAACAAACCTACCTGAAATTGACTGCCTTCAGGCAGTGCCTCTGAAACCAAGAACTTAACTGAATTATTTGAACTGAACTGGCAATCTGAGAATGGAGGCCTCATGCCTGGGAGGCCACAGTAGGAGCCCTATTAACCTGCTGTTATGATATGGACCAAAGGTGGCCTCTGTGTATTAGCCTAACTTGACCCCCAAGTTCTTTACTTCTTCACAGCAGGCCAGGACCTTTTGCCCAAAGCCCACCAGTGCCAAACCCAAATTCTCACATATCCAATTGCTTTCAATAGTTCAAATTTTTTTTTTGGCCATGTAGAGTCTACCTACTTTGCGTACCCCGTGGAACTCCCCACTGCTGCTAAGCAACATCCCTTAGACATCACCTCGAAATGTAAGCTGCCTTTATTTCCCCTTCTCTCCTGGTAGGTTCCTTATCCTTTTTGCCTTCTGGGTAGTAGCCTCATGCTGCTGTTAGTAAGGGAACTGCCCTCTCATGCAACCCTGTCCAGATGCTACTCAATAAAGCTTGTTATGTATTACTGTCTCTTGTGGTCCTGTCCTTTCCTGATCAGCTCCTAAATCTTCATACTTATTATATCTGTACTACTTGACTAATGCATGTCCTACTTAGGATACCCTAACAACTGTAAATTGTTTCCATGGGTACTTCATGTGCCTTCTAGAATTTTACTTCTGAATGTACTCTATTATGGCATTGTCTCAGCCCTGTAAGGCATCCAGGTGAGCTGTAATACTGGACAGAGTTGTGCTGAGCCTCAATTGATTCCTTGGACCAGATAATGAAAAGGTTAATGCAGAAACTTAAGGAAGAAGTAACTTGGCTTTCTAAGGTAGAACTTTATGGTTCACTGAGGCCTTTGTTTTAGCAGGCTAAATTGAGGACCACTGGAGGGTACAACTAAGGCCAATAGTGCAGGTTGGTCTCACACTGTTGCAGGGGTTCTATTAATAATTTGCTAATTATTAATAGATTTATTATTAATAATTAATAATAAAGATGCCAAGGAAAATGACTGAGCAGAAAAGGATTAACACAGCAGACTTGATACCGCTATCCTTAGAAAAGTCTGCTTTCAAAGTTGGCCCTTGGTTGGCATCTGGAAATTTAGATTTCAAGAGTATTCTCACTATCCCTTAACTGATAAGGGTGGCTCACAGTGTCCAGATTGTTTCTGCATACAGTAGCATCTCAAATTTCAGGCTGGTCAGAAAAGGTTTTTAAGAGGAAAATTGGTATGGAAAATGTGAGGAATGGGAATACAGTGTGCGGTCCACAATATCTTTGTTTTGATGGCTATCTTGAGTAGTTGTTCAACTGGGGGTTTGACTGGCATCATCTCAGCAGCGGCTGGATGATGGATTAATTGTCCATGAATCCCTTCAGGTGGAAAGGCTCCGTAATGGAGGCTCAGACTTAGTCTAAGATTAGCCTCTAGAATTCTCAGAGGCCCGGGTTGGCATTATTATCCTGATTGGGGCCAAATTGTACATTAACGCTCTTGAGGCTCTCCTTAAATAGTGAGAGTTCTGCAGCAGCGCCACCTTCATGTCTGGTTTGCTTTAAGATGAGCCCTTGGAATCTCTAAGAAAGCATAGAGTGAGGTAAGTATTGCAGTGTGAAAGAGTGCCTAGAGGGAGAGGGGAAATAAAAAAATGTTTAAAGGACAATTTTAAAACTAGAGCTAAAGAGGAGTATATAGAATACATTTTAAGGCTAAAATTCTCAGTTCCGTATTTTTGCTGCTGAGGGAAGGGTGCACTCTGTGTGACCCCTCATGGGAAGGAGAAAGCACAAGGAAACCCCCATATGGATTCTTTCAGACTCCACCTGTGTCTTTTTCCTTTATGACCCAGTTGTACATCCTTAGTACATTGCTGTAATAAATCTTAGCCATGAGCACGACTATATGCTGAGTCCTATAAGCCCTTCCATTGAATCTCTGAACATGGGTGTGGTCTTGGGGACTTCCAAGCACATCGCATTTTTATTCCCTATGAAGTTTTTTTACTGTTACTCTTTCTTATATGAATTTTTAAAATGTTATCTAAGCTGTGAACAAAATCTAATGCCTTCCCACATTTTGCACATTTGTAGGGTCTCTAACTGATATGAATTATTTGATGTTCTCCATGGAATCTAAAAGCCTTCCCACATGCCTTACATTCATAGGGCTTTTCACCAGGATGGATTCTTCAATATCCAGTGGGTTGTCCACATACTCTAAAAGCCTGTCCATAGCCCTAAGGGTTTCTCACCAATACACATCCTATGGTGCCAAGTGAATTGTCCACCTACTCTAAAGGCTTTTCCACATATGTTATATTCATAGAATTTCTCAACAAAATGATATTTCTGGCATACTCTAAGGTCTCTGTGAAAACCTAAGGCATTCTGCACACTTTGGACACATAGGGTTTCACAACAATAGAAATTTTCAGATAATGAAGTCCACTGTCCATATACATCATATTCCGTAAATTCACAGGTTTCCTCAATAGAATAAGTTATCTCATCATAAGTCTGAACTATAATAAAAAACATTCCCATATTTATGCAGTCATAGAGTATCTTTTATAAATTCCCTGATATACAGCAAGAGAGTTATGGGGGTTTTTTTGTTTTGTTTTTGTTTTTTGAGTTGGAGTCTCACTCTGTCACCCAGGCTGGAGTGTAGTGGCCACACTCCCGGCCACCGCTGCCTCGACCTGCTGGGCTTCAGCGATCCTTCCCCCTCAGACTTCCAGGTAGCCGGAACTACAGGTGCACACTACCACGCCCGGCTAATTTTTTGATTTATTGTAGAGATGAGGTCCCGCCAAGTTGCCCGGGTGGGTCATGAAGTTTGTTTGTTTTTTGAGTCGGAGTCTCACTCTGTTGCCCAGGCTGGAGTGCAGTAGCATGCTCACGTACCCTGCTGGACTCCGGAAATCCTCTGCCTTAGCCTTCCAAGTAGCTGGAACTACAGGTGCGCACTACCACACCTGGTTTATTTTTTGATTTATTATAGAGACGAGGTCTCACCAAGTTGCCCAGGCTGGTCTCGAACCTCTGAGCTCAGGCAATCCTCTTGCCTCAGTCTCCCAAAGTGCTGGGATTACAGGCTTGAGCCACTGCACTTGGCATGAAAGTTCTGGTTTTTACACTTGGTTACATTTTCTGAAATTATTTTCGTTTAGTTAAAATGGTCCTCTTCAGACCCTTTATTCAATCTTGCCTTGGTTTTGCCAGCCATTTCTGAAAATGGAATCCTCAAAGTCAAGAATTTTACTTCTTTCCATTACCACACACCGAGAACACTATTTCCCCCCAAAATGCGTTTGTCTCACATCTAGGCTCCAAATCTGAAATAACACAAGAAACAAATTATTGTATTTCCCCTGTACCAGAAAAATAAATTGCTCTTGAAGACATAGAAAAAAACAAATGGAAAATAACACTAGCCGTCAATAGCTAACATAATGTTAAACTTTTAAAAAAGCAAGAAAACAGAATGAGGAGATTATAGACAAGATGAGGAGGTTATGAAAGCACAAAAAGTTAAGTCCATGCTTCTGAAATTTAGGTGTTGATCAGAATCAGCCAAGAAAGTTGTTGCAAAAACTGATATACAGCAACCAACCCAGATGAACTGAATCAGCCTCTACAGGTTAGGTCCCAGAAATCTGTCTTTTCAATGTCTCTACTTAATACTGACACAGATCAAGATTTGATATTCCCTACTTACACGTTTTTTTTAATAGTTCCTTTTTCCTTACAATAAAATCTAAGTAATTTCTCATGGATTACAAAGTCTTACTTATAAGACTTATTATATTCTCCTCCCTAAAATTCGATTCCTTTTTAGTTTCCAGATCGTGCAATATTTCTTGTCTCCTAGAGCTATTCAACTCTTTCATCTCTCACAGATGGGCCCAATGTATAGTTGGCTCCTTTTTATCCTTCAGAGCTAAAGGTCATTTACTAAAAACGCATACATCACTTGACCCTATCAAAGAAGTTCTTGACTATGAACTTTCTATTCTATCACCTATTTCTTGCCTTCATTATATGTGATCTCTCTTTTTTTTTTTTACTTTTTTCCATTTTATTAAATGACAAAAAATAATTCTATACATTTATGCAGTACAATGTGATATACATGGATACATTGTGGAAAGAGCAAATCAGGCTGAATTACACATCCAACACCTCCCATACATCTTATTTCTTTGTGGTGAGGACACTTAAAATCCACTCTTTCAGCAATTTTGAAGTATAAATTATTATTAACAACAGTCACCCTGCTGTGCAGTAGATCACAGGATCTAACTGAAGCTTTATGACTTTGGACCAACACTGTCCCTACTCCCCGAGTCTCTGGTAACCACCACTCTACTCTCCACTTCCATGAGTTCAACTATTTTAGATTCCACATGTGAGTGAGATCACGCAGTATTTCTCTTTCTGGGCCTGGCTTATTTCACCTAGCATAACATCCTCTAATTGATCCATGTTGTCACAAATGACAGAATTTCCTTCTTTTTTAAGGCTTTTAAATTCCATTCCATGTCACATTTTCTTTATCCCTTCATCTGTTGATGGATACTTTGGCTGATTCCATGTCTTGCCTATTGTGAATGATGCTGCACTGAAATGAGAGTGCAGACATTTCTTAGAAATTCCAGTCCTTTGGATTTATACCCAGTAGTGAGCCTGCTGAATCTCAAGTCCAGGAAAGCATAGTTGCCTTCCATGATGTCAACATTTATTGGAATGATACTCTGAAAGCTGTTTCCCTTCATGATCAGTCCAAGGAGACGGTACCATGACATCTTTAGTGAAAAACTCTTCAATGACTTTTTGTCTTTTGTCTTCCACATCTTTATCTAATCGAGAATGACTTAAGTATAAAGCTTGACGATGAATATCTTCTGAGTTTATTTCTACAGGATTTATTAGAGCTAGTTGATCAATAGACCACCTAAATTTCCCTGGAGTTGGTAATTTTGTTGATTTAAAAACAGGAGGACTGGCGAGAATTTGTTCATGGAGATTAGAATCATCACTGGGACTTTCAAAAGGATTTAAAACAGGGATCCTTCCTGGAGTTTCCGGTGTTATTTGCATTTTTGATTCTTTGACATCTCCCATAGCACAGAGGGGAAACTAAAGGACTTGCGTCTATAGTTTGCTTATTCATGATCTCAACTGCATGTACAGCCTTCGGACACCCCCCAGCAAGTCCCTATCAAACTATAGTTGCTATTAAACAACTCTGTAGCAAGTAGAGATGAGATGAGGAAGCTTCTGGCCCCGCACTTCAGTCCGAGAAGCGTGATTGCCAGGGCTAGGAAATTAACCGCTTTCCTCCAACCACCTCCTTCCGTCAAGACCCCCAGGCTAGAAAGCGAGGCTGCATTACTCCCACTCAAAGGGTCTGCAACTGGGCGAAAAGAAGACTGCTTCTGGAAGGTGACGTGCAGCTGGCGTCCCACGGTGTCGCGTGGAGGCGGTGTCGCCCCTGGCCCTAAGCGATCCGCTTTCTGGGTCCCTTCTCTTCCACCCCTGCGTCTGGCTGCTTCCATCCAGCCGGGGCGAGCGGGCAGGCGGGTCTGGAGCCGGGGAAAGGGCGCTCCCCCACTCCAGACGGGAGAAAAACCGGGGACGGCAAGGCACGTACCTGCCGGGGTGGCTGAGGAAGCCCCCGACACCAACTCCAGGCCTCCCAGGGGCCCAGCCCGATCTCTCTTTATGATTTAATAGTTACTTATTATTTACACTAATTCATTTATTTCTTTACCCTAAAGCTCCACAAAGACAGATGCATTCATTCTTTTATTTGCACTACATAACAAATTCCTAGGACAATGAAGTTGTTAATTACAGAACAAGTTAACCAATGTGTAAAATAAATTTCATTGAAAATAGAAGTGAATATTAGGAAGATAAGCTATTGAAAGAGACAGATAAATGCCAAAATAATTAGCTAACCAAAAGAAGGAACAGTTACCATATGTCTCTCTGTCTCCCATCTCTCTCATATTTTACTAGAGTAATGAAATAGTTTCTTATTTCCATTTCAGATTAGAATAAAAGCTTATCCAAATTAGCATAGCCAAGGCCAACCATTCTTATATTTATTTGGAAAACATCTCAAAGATTTTTCAGTATTGCAAAAAGTATTAAAAAATACTATACCTGTAATCCCGCGCTTTGGGAAGCTGAGATGAGTGGATTGCCTGAGCCTGCGGGTTCGAGACCCGCCTGGGCAACTTGGCGAGCCCTCATCTCTACAATAAATCAAAAATCAGCCGGGTGTGGTAGCGCGCGCCTGTAGTTCCAGCTCCTGGGAAGGCTGAGGCGGAAGGATCGCCGGAGCCCAGCAGTCGAGGCTCTGGTGGCCAGGAGCGGCCACTGCACTCCAGTCTGGGTGACAGAGTGAGACTCCAACTCAACAAAAACAACAAAATACTATAAAGGTTGGCCAGGTGCGGTGGCTTGCCCCTATAATCCCAGCACTTTAGGAGGTCAAGGCAGGAAGATTGCTTGAACCCAAAAATTTGAGACTAGCCTAGGCAACAGAATGAGACCTTCTCTCTACGAAAAATTTAAAAATTAGCCAAGCATGGTAGTGCATGCCTATAGCCTCAGTTACTTTAGAGGCTTAGGCAGGATTACCAGATCCCAGGAGGTTGAGTCGGTGGGGAGTCGTGATAGTGTCACTGCCCAACAGCCTGGGCAACAGAGTGAGACCCCCAACTCAAAAAAAAATTACCGTAAATCTTATAAAATATTGAGCAAAGATGCTTGGAGTTGTAATGGAGCTTATACTAAATTCAATAATATGAAAAAAGGCCTAATGGGCGCAGTGCCTTGGGCTCTACTACAAATGATACTTTGGTTATTGACTAGATGATGGCAGTAAACTTTAGCAAACAGCCTCAGGAAAATCTGAAGTAATGAACCACGCATGAGGTGGCTCCAAGAATAAGACTTAGGCATGAAATTTTAATAAAGGTGAATAATACAAGCAATACTTTTGGCTACAAGAAAATAAAGATCGATGATAATGTGTGAACCAAAAATCCTTTCACTTGTAAATAAATAAGCAATCTATAGAATAAGTTCTGGGTTAATTGTGAAAAGATAACAAAAATGAAAAAAAAAAAACTCTAGAAAACCATGCTGCTGAAAATATTACCTAATTGCTGAATTCTGACCTATGGCAGGGAAGATATAAGATGAGTCCTGGACATTTTGTGCCAAGAAGTAAGCTTTCAAATACTAATTGACCATGTCAATAGGACACAGACACCATCAGAAGTGGCAGTGAAAAGTCAGCATTGTAACATTATAAGAAGCAAAATAAAAAATGTTTTTATAAACATGTTAAATAAATTAAAAATGATATCTTAATGATACTGAAAATGAGACAGCCAGGAAAATACATCTGTCAACAATTCAACTGCCTGGTCTGGGGAAGGAAGGTACAAGGTAGGCCTGGCCATCTTATGTCAGAAAGCAAAAATCATTTAAAAAATATAAATAATAAGTTGAATGAAAACAGAAGTCAGCTGAAACAATTTAACTAGACAATGTTCTAATGATAGGAGCATCTGGGGGGAAAGCATGGAGGTACTGCTTCTGGGTAAGATGAAGTAGGCATACTATAACTGTTTCTAAGGGCCAGGAGTCTAGGCAAAGTTAGCTGGGTCTTCTGCTTCAGGGTCTTTCAAAAATCTATTATCAAGGTGTGAGACAGGGCTAGAGTCACATTTGAAGGCTTAACTGGAGAGGGATCCATTTCTTTCTTTTTTCTTTTTTTTTTTTTGAGTTGGAGTCTCACTCTGTCACCCAGACTAGAGTGCAGTGGCCGCTCCTGGTCACTGCAGCCTCGACCTGCTGGGCTCCGGCGATCCTTCCGCCTCAGCCTTCCAAGTAAAGGATCCATTTCTAAGCACATATGCTTGTTGGTAGCATTCAGTTTTTTGCAGGCTGTTGAACTAAGGGCCTCCGTGGGTTTTTTTGTTTTGGTTTGGTTTTTTGGTTCCAGTGCCCCATAATGGTTACCTCTAAGAAATGGCATACGTAGAAGAACTTTCACTTAAGTAAAGAAGTACATAGCAGTCAGGTTCTTTTCAGGGAATCAAGATATGTGAAATAATTCACATCCAGCAGTCTAGTCAGGATAGATAATTTTAGATATCTGAGTTTTCCTTTGCGAACCATTGTATTTCAGTGGAATTTTGTTAAACAAAACATTAACTATTTGCCAGATATACCAGCTTGAAGAATTCATGATTTTACATAATCAATTTGTTTTAAAGCTTTATTGAGATGTAATTTACATTCATAATTTATCCATTTAAAGTGTAAAATTCAGAGACTTTTTTTCATACTCAGGGTTGTACATATATTATCACAATCAGTTTTAGAATATTTTTATTATCCTTAAAAGAACCCCAGCACCCCTTAGCCGTCATCCCTAATTTCCTCATTCTCCACAGCCCTTGGCAGTCAGTAACTTGCTTTCTCTATAGATTTGCTTATTCTAGACATTTCACAAAAAGAGAATCATGCAGTATAAGGTCCTTTGTGACAGGCTTCCTCCATTTAGCATTATATTTTCAAGGTTCTTCCATGTTGCAGCATGTATCAGTACTTCATTTCCACAGAATACATTTTTGAAATAAAAAGAGCAGGGGAACAGAAGAGGAAAATATGCAGCCTAAAGTTTATATTGCCCATATAGAAATGATTAGCATGACTTTTCTTTTTTAAATTTGAAGTATTATAAATGATTTTGTGAAAGAACTTTTTCTCTAAAAAACAATCAATTATAAAACCAGCTATGATATAAATAAACAAGAACATATTCTAGCTGGGCATGGTGGCACTTGCCTATAGTTCTAGCTACTTGGAAGAGTGAGGCAGAAGGATCACCTGAGTCCAGCAGGTCGAGGCTACAGTGGCCGTGATAGTGCCACTGCATTCCAGCCTGGGTGACAGAGTGAAACTCCAACTCAAAAAAAAAGGAACATATACTTAGAATCTGTAGGATGGAAAACATTTAGCAAATTCATGAGTTACAATTACTTTTATTTTGGTCATTCCTAAAGTAAAGAACTTTAATTATTGCTCATAAGAAATGAAAATGTTGAATGGACACAGTGGCTTGTGCCTATAATCCCAGTATTTTGGAGGCCAAGATGGAAGGATTGCTTGAGCCCAGGAGTTTGACACTAGCTTGGACAACACAATGAGACCTTTTATCTGCATAAAATTAGCCAGGCATGGTACCATGTGCCTGTAGTCCCAGCTGCTTGAAAGACTGAGGCAAAAGGAGTGCCTGAGCCCAGCAGGTCGAGGCTGTGGTGAGCTGTGACTGTACCTACTGTACTCCAGCATAGGCAGCAGCAGAGTGAGACCCCCCCAACTCAAAAAAGAAAGAGAGAAAGAAGGGGGGAAAGAGGAGGAGAGATGTTGAGCGAGCTTAAATATATTGATTTGAAATTTGTTATGCATGTCGAATTGCAAACACATTTTAATTTATGAACAATGTAAAATAAAACCGATCAGGGATCTTTTTTTTTTTTTTTTTTTGAGTTGGAGTCTCACTCTGTCACCCAGGCTGGAGTGCAGTGGCCACTCCCAGCCACCGCAGCCTCGACCTGCTGAGCTCTGGCAATCCTTCCGCCTCAGCCTTCCAAGTAGCTGGAATTACAGGCACACGTTACCACGCCCGGCTAATTTTTTGATTTATTGTAGAGATGAGGTCTCGCCTGCCCAGGCGGGTCTCAAACCCACAGGCTCAGGCAATCCACTCACCTCAGCCTCCCAAGGCACGGGATTACAGGCTGAGCCACCAAGCCCGGCTTGATCAGGGATCTTTTTAATGTAAGTGTTTATATAAACAAACAGTGTGGGTCAGAAAACTACAAACACAGATCAATTTTTGTTTTATCTGTTCTCATATTGTAAGTATTTACCAAGCAAAGATGTTAACATGTTGTAAGATTTAATTCCTCAAAAGGTTTTTGCTTTTTAAGTAAGATACCAGTTCCAAGTTTAGGAGCTTTTCTGTTCATTTCAAACTCAACGTCTATTTTAAATTATGAAGAAATGATTATAAAAGACTTTTAATATAAAATCATCATGAATCTTATTCACCTTCTTCAAAGGTATGACCAAGGTCAAAGTGGGCAAAGAAGATTCATCATCCACTGAGTTTGTAGAAAAACGAAGAGCAGCTCTTGAAAGGTAATTCTTGACAACTGTACTTTATTATTGTCATGTTTGTATATTAGTAATATAAATCTAATTCCATTATATATACAACTGTGTTTTAACTAGTTTTCAGGAGCCACTTGATAGCTCTTAAGACTGCTATAGCTGGGCTGGTGGCTTAACCTGTAATCCCAGCACTTTGGGAGGCCGAGGCGAGTAGATTGCCAGAGCCCACAGGTTCAATACCCACCCAGGCAACTTGGCGAGGCCTCGTCTCTACAATAAATCAAAAATTAGCTGGTCGTGGTAGCGCGCGTCTGTAGTTCCAGCTACTTGGAAGGCTGAGGCGGAAGGATCGCCGGAGCCCAGCAGGTCAAGGCTGCGGTGGCCAGGAGTGTGCCACTGCACTCCAGTCTGGGTGACAGAGCGAGACTCAAACTCAAAAGAAAAAAAAAGACTGCTGTAAACTTTTGTTAAGAAAATTGCTTCTTTCTACATCACAATACTGTATACTTGTTTTCTTTTTGTTGATCCTCATTAATATTCTAATAAAGTAGCACCTATTTTTATGTCATATGCTACAAGCAGGAATGTAAAGGCATAAGTCTGTTGGGGATAGAATTATAGATGTAGTCACCAAGAGCACTAAGAAACTGCTAGACTTGAAAAACCACCATGCAAGTTGTGAATGGGACAAAAGAGTTGATAAAAATGTTTGAACAGAAATAATTCCACTTTGATATTACTTATGTTTTTAGGAAGTTATACCATATCCATCTACTTTGTTGGACAATATAGCTAATTATAGTTTATCTACATTGGTTTTTTTGAGATGGATTGCTTGGTACGAACATCATTAAATACAATGAAGAATGCAGTTTGTGCCCACTCATTTTTATATAATTGATTTTTACTTGAATGTACAAAAGTATTAGGCATTGCTTGAGTTGATTGTATATAGTTGACCCTCCATATCTCTGGGTTCCACATCTGTGGATTCATCCATTCGCAGATGGAAAATACTTGAAAAAACAAAAAGCATTTGTACTGAACATGTACAGAATTTTTTTGTCATTATTCCCTAAACAATACAGTATAACAACTATTTACATAGCATTTATATTATATTAAGTATAAGTAGTTTAGAGATGGTTTAAAGTATATGGGAGGATGTGCATTGTTTATATATGAATACTACACTTTTTTTTTTTTTTAAAGATAGAGTCTTACTCTGTCACCCAGGCTGGAGTGCAGTGACTCGCCCACAGCCAATGCAGCCTCAACCTGCTGGGCTCAGATGATCCTTCTGCCTCAGCCTTCCAAGTAGCTGGAACCACAGGCACGTGCCACTATACACCCAGCTAATTTTTTGATTTATTGTAGAGACAAGGCCTTGCCAAGTTGCCCAGGCTGGTTTTGAAACCCTAGGCTCAGGCAATCCTCTCGCCTCAGCTTCCCAAAGTGCTGGGATTACAGGCGTGAGCCACTGTGCCCGCCCTATACTACATATTTTATATCAGAAATTTGTTCGTCTGCAGATTTGGGTATCCACAGGAGGTTATAGGACCAGTCCCCCCATGGATATAGAGGGACTGTACTGAAAGACTAATATATGTCCTCTGTCTTCTTTTATAGTACATTTCCTACAGCTTTGAAAACTATAGGAAGACTAAGAAAGAAACTAAGACATTGTAGCAGACTAAAAGGGAAATGGATGAATGGAATCCCACTCCCAGAATCTTAACATTTATTCCTTCTTTGCTATGCTAAAAACGTGAGAAAACAAATTTAAAACTATCTTAAAGCACCTCATTTAGAACATAAATTGATAATTACCTAAGCTTGAAACACTTCTAATTTAATTTCATAGTGTTTTTTTGGTTTGCTCTTTATTTTTCTCTTTTGACTTAAATTCAATGATGGGATGGGTAGTACAGGTTTTGGGGGCAGTACATACTTCTCCAGGTTGCAGATTATCTTTTAAAACTATTATTTCTCATTCTTAGTGGTAAATTGTTCACATTTTAAGGAAATACCTTAGTAAAGTAAGATTTGAACAATATGCAGTAAGAAAAGCTTAAGACTCTGCAGTTTTATAAAAGACTTAAAAGATGGGATTACGTCTGTGAGAACTAGCGATCTCCCAGGAAAAGGATTTAAATCACGTTAAGAGAAGTTTAGGTTAGGTGTTTGAATTGATTCTGTTGTAAAAAGAGGTCATAGACTGAATATTTTTAAGCATAAAGGTAGATAATGCTCTGCCTTGATTTCACTTAGTCCTTCCTGAAAATGTAATAACCATGACCCTTTGAGAGACCTTTCAAGTCTTATTTTTCTATGAGTAAATTTGAAATATTTCAGATGGCATGCTTGATAAGGAACTTAATGAAGATTTATTGTACCAAGGACATATAATTTGATTCTACAGTCACCTTTCTTCTAACTCGACTACATTGCATAGTACTGACCGTATCTTCGTGCAGTATGAAACAGTGAGCAGCTTATTGAGGAAATATTGAAACTTGACCCAGGGTGTAATATTACCTGTCAAATTATACCTTAATGGAATTTGCAATAGAAAAAAGCAGTATAGTATGAGAGAAAAGTTTATTTTTAATTAGGAAAAAGACTAAAGAAAATATAAATGTAAAGGTATAGAAGTAAAGGATCTAGAATGATTTGTTTAATTTTCATTTAATCATAATTTTCCCATCCCAGCCCATATTAATTGGTTTCTGTCCATATTTGTTTTTTTAATCTGTACAAGATTTTAAAACTGCATTTTATTTACCCTTTCATATAGCCAGCTTTTCTAAAGTGGTTTCTTTCTTTTTCTTAAACTTTAACATTAGAACAGCCATATCTGTGATACCCAACCTGGTTGGATCTGGTGGGTCAGGGAAGTATTTCTCTTAGTGTTACTTTATTTAATATTATGATATTTGTCCACTTATTTATTTGTTAAACATAGGGAATCCAGATTGCTATCTTGAACAAAAGGATAAACATCTGGTATTAAAAGCTAGGAAGAAGAAAGGAGTAGTTAAGTACTCAAGTACTCCCCTATGTCACACTTAGTAAAGTAAGCAGAAACTACTTCTAGTTGAAAATATTCCTGGCCAGGTGCTTAAAAGTTTACTGGACGTGATGGCGCATGCCTCTAGTCCCAGCTACTCGGGAGGCTGAGGTGACAGGATCACCTCAGCCCAGGAGGTTGAGCATACTGTGATCTTTAATCACAGCAGTACACTCCAGCCTCAGCAACAGAGTGAGACCTCAACTCAAAAAAAAGCAAGTATCCCTAAGATCACTTGCTTGATTTTCTTGAGAGTGCTTCACATCTTAAGATCATATGAGTTTATTTTATAGATAAGGATACACTTCTGCAAATATAAAATGAGAAATTTAGAGGAACATGATAATAGTATATAAGATTTAGAATCCCTTTTCATTTGAAGCCTGCGATACTCTACACTTTCTGTGTGACCTTGGGCAAGTTACTTAAATGAATTTTTTAAAGTATATCAGTTAGGATTATGTTAATTTGAAGCATGTAAAAACTCAACTGGCCTAAACAATTAAGATTAATTAATCCACTGTTTCATGTCAGGGAGTTTGGAGATAGGCAGCTGTTGGGATTATATCATTCATCAGGAAATTCTGTTGCTTCCTTCTGATATCTGAGATATCTCACCACCCTACTGACTACTAGTCTAAAAACCTTAATTAGCTACAATTACCTAATTAGTGTCCCTGCTTCCATTCACGGCACTTCTGCTCTTTTTAAATATAGCAGTTAGTGTAGTCTTTTTAAAACATAGATCATATTAATCCCTTCTCATTTTACTCAATAAAAAGCTAGAGTCCTTAAAATGGCCTACAAGATAGCATGACCTGCACCCTTTACTCATTTATCCATTTGATCGCGTATCCTCCTTGATCTCTGCGTTAGGCCAGACTGTCCTTTTTTGCTCCTTCTCGAACATTTTCAACTTCGTGCTCCCTCTGCCTAGAATGCTTTGTTCCCAGGTTCCCTGCACAGCTAATTCTTTCAGGTATTCAGATACCACTTTTCCAGTGAAGCCTATTCTGATCACTGGCTTGATTCTGACCTTATTGTATTCAAATTGCCACCAACCACATCTTTTTTTTTTTTTCCTTAAGTTGGAGTCTTACTCTGTCACCCAGGCTGGAGTGCAGTGGCAGGCTGCTCATGGCTACTGCAGCCTCAACTTGCTGGGCTTAGGTGATCCTTCTGCCTCAGCCTTCCAAGTACCTGGAATTACAGGCACGCACCACCACACCCAGCTATTTTTTTGATTTATTGTAGAGATGAGGTTTCCGCCGAGTTGCTCAGACTGGTCTCAAACCCATGAGCTCAGGCAGTCCTCTCACCTTGGCCTCCCAAAGTGCTGGAATTATAGGCGTGAGCCCCCACACTTGGCCTGTCAACCACATCTTAAACACTTGGTCCCATTTTTACCTCATTGTTCTGTCTTTCTTTTTTTCCACAGCCTTCACCACCTTTTCATATGGTGAAACCTTTTCACATGGTGAAACCTTTTCACATACTACATTATTTTATGTTTATGTATATAGTTTATTGTCTACCTTCTTGTACTATAATAAAATGTAAGCATCACCAGGAAGAGATCTTGGTCTCTTTTGCTCAGTGATGTAGTCTAAGTACTCAAAACAGTGCCTGATATGTTGTAAGAACTCAGTAAATATTTGTTGAATGAACAGATGAATATCACTCGGGACCTAGGCTCTTTCTGCCTTCTGTTCTCTCATTATTTTGAGTTTTAAGCAAGAAGAAATATTTTTAACTTTGTTACTCACAAGCATCTTATATAACCTGCTTTATCTTGTTTTGTTTTTAATAAGTAAATAGGAATTTGAAAGCCCTAAGTGATTTCTTCATCTGAAACTTGGAACAAATCTGAAGAACAATTACCAACCACCTCTTACTGGGTCTAATACTGTTATCAGTTCCATTGTGTCTTTGATTTCCATCTTCCTTCAGTTTTTCTCTTTTTCCCCATACTTCTTTTCATGTCTTCTTCCTATGCTTTTCCCCCTGCTTATTATATATTCCTTTGTATTTCTTCCTTTGTATTTCTACAACCCTGGTCTTAATTCTGAATTTGTGTATATTTATAAATATTTTAATATCCAGCTCATGTTTCTGTTCTTAATTTTAACATGTGAGCTTTATATATACTAAAGTTAGTTGCTCTGTACTTCTACGCAACCCTTAAGAAGGAAAGTTTTACTGTCTTTTTCTAGAATATCATTTTTATTTTTCTTTCTTTTTTTTGCAGATTTGACTCCTTGAAAGTACATTATCACAATGTTGACTTTGTAAACATTGTGCTTGTACATAAAATGAAACTTTCTCAATAAATGAAGAGATGTCCTCTTTGTATGTCTATATTTGTGAAGATAAAATGTTTTGAGAGCTCTGCCCTTTGGGCAACTACATATGCAGTAATGACCATTGAGGTTTTTGATGATCTTGTCAAAAGACTTAGGTTGTCTGTCATGGTATTTCAAATGATCAATGATAGACCTTGGTGGGACCACCAAAAATGTTTGAGTCTCCCAAGCGGGGCGTCCAGAATATTAGGTCAGGCCTATTGAGGGTGTGGGTATGTGGTATGTGATCCGATATCTTGTGAGAGATGCAAAGAATTGGACAGAAGTTAGATTAGAAAATATAGTTTATTTAAAAACTAAATTAGGGCCAGGTGCAGTGGCTCACACCTGTAATCCCAGCACTTTGGGAGGCCGAGGTGAGGGAATTGACTGAGTTCACAGGTTCGAGACCAGCCTGAGCAACTTGGTGAAACCTCAATTCTACAATAAATCAAAAACTTAGCTGGGCATGGTGGTGTGTGCCTGTAGTTCCAGCTACTTGGAGGGCTGAGGTGGAAGGATCACCTGAGCCCAGCAGGTCGAGGCTGCAGTGGCTGTTGAGTGTGCCATTGCACTCCAACCTGGGTGACAGAGTGACACTCCAACTCAGAAAATAAAACAACACCTAAATTAGAAAGAGAGGGAGAGAGAAGATTCACCTTTCCAAGGAAGGAGAGGGGGTCAGAGCTTAGGAAAGCGTGTCCTGGCCATGGCTCAAAAGAGCACATAACCACACCATGGCTTAGCAAGGCAATGGCCCTAGAATATCATTTTTCTAAATTGATTCCTCAGAATGCTAATATGTAGTAAGAATGAAAAAAGGGATCTATAGTCAAATGAGTTTTAACATAGGGTTTACAAAGTTAAACTAGGTTTATTTCCTGTAGGAGTTCTCATACACAGCCCTTAATATAATGCTGTTCCATATGAATCCTAAAGAGGGGAATATATACATATATCAAACTTCCTTGATTATAGAATCAATCTTTTTCACGGAATATTACATGAGATTAGTATTATGCAGAACTCACTTTGGAAAGCTGTTTTAGAATATGACAATCATCGTTTTCACTTTGGTTAGAAATATTGGAATCTTTCTTAAACGTTAGGTCCTAAATATTTTATCTTCCTTCCTGCTTGTTTTTGTTTTGTTTTGTTTTTACAAATATCTAAGTCCCTGCTGTTACCCAGCTATTGTAGGCACTAAGATGAACAACTTATGCAAACTACCGCCACCCCCCTGTTCAGCCTAAACAGCTAAATAACTTACCTAATAGTTTTGGGAGAATTTCAGCATTAAAGTTATCAGTCAAATTCCAGTGGAAAAACATTTCTCAAATTTGCAGGATTAGTGTTCTTGCTGTATCTTTTTTTTTTCTTTTTGGCTTCATAATATAGGCAGCAAATATATACTTTTTAAACTACAACATAGATTGTATAGCACATATCCATTACATGCTCTGTTTCTAATATAATTGCTTTTTATATTGACTACTGACTTAAGTTTAATATGGTATGTATTTTATTTAAATGTATCAAAATGGAAGGTAACATTTAAACACCGATAAAAAATAGTCATTGACCATTGTATAGAATTTGACTTTAGAGAAGTTGATCAGTTTTTTAAGATACTTTATTAATTTTAGGCATATTTTGTAATCTTATAAAAAGACAGAAGAAATTACTGACTAAAGAAATAGAACAAATGTATATTAATTGTGAGGTAAAATATTATTGAAATATTGCTGCATATAGTCATTAATTTAGGGAAAGATAGCAGGTTTGTTTTTTTTTTAAATGGAGGACTGGGCCCAGTGGCTCAAACCTGTAATCCCAGCACTTTAGAAGGCCAGAGCGAGGGGATTGCCTGAGCCCACAGGTTCAAGACTGCCTGGGCAACTTGGCGAGACCTCATCTCTAAAGTAAATCAGAAAATGAGCCAGGTGTGGTAGTGTGCACCTGTAGTTCCAGCTACTTGGAAGACTGAGGTGAAAGGATCGCCAAAGCCCAGCGGGTTGACACTGGGGTGGCCGTGAGTGTACCATGGTACTCCAGCCTGGGTGACGGAGTAAGACTCCAACTCAAAAATATATATATATTATCAGACATGTTTTCATAAAAAGAAATAAAGTCAATTATTTGATGATTCTTGATTACTCACCTAATTCCTTTTTTTTTTTTTTTTCTTTGAGTTGGAGTCTCACTCCGTTACCCAGACTGGAGTGCAGTGGCTGCTCCCAGCCACTGCAGCCTCGACCTGCTGGGCTCCAGCAATCCTTCCGCCTTAGCCTTCCAAGTACCACGCCCGGCTAATTTTTGATTTATTGTAGAGATGATGTCTCACCAAGTTGCCCGGGTGGGTCTTGAACCCACGGGCTCAGGCAATCCACTCACTTCAGCCTCCCAAAGCACGGGATTACAGGCTGAGAGACCAAGCCCGGCTTCCTTTTTTTTTTTTGAGTTGTAGTCTCACTCCTTCATTCAGGCGGGAGTGCAGTGGCACGCTTACAGCCACTGCAGCCTCTCCTTGCTGGGCTCAGGCGGTCCTTCTGCCTCAGCCTTCCAAGAAACCGAAACTATAGGCATGCACTACCACGCCCAGCTAATTTTTGGATTTATTTTAGCGATGAAGTCTTACCAAGTTGCCCAGACTGGTCTCGAACCCGTGGGCTCAGGCAATCCCCTCACTTTGTCCTCTCAAAGTGCTGGGATTACATACAGGCTTGAGCCACATCGCTGGGCCTGACTGATATTATTATGGATGAGAGGCAAATGTGAGCTTTTCTAATAAAGAAAAATGACTGAAGTTAGGCAAATCATGATTTTATAATGGTGTTTCTCTTTACTTTTTTATTCTTATGGTATCGTATTTAGATAAGACATTTACCAAAAATAGCAAAACCTTAAAAAGAGAAATATTGAAGAAATTCTATTGAAGAGGTGTGTGTGGGGGGGAGAAGAAATATTGAAGAAATTTGTTCCTTGTCCAATGAGGACCAAAGCTAATTGTGATCATTTAAATATGCTGACAAGCAAAAAAACTGGTAGACTCTTCCCCATTTTGGTAATAATTTAAAACTTGGTTAAGTGAAGTATAAATAGTAGTATGTTTTTTAGAACTCTCAAATTATAACTGGGAACATACTGACTCCACCCAAAGATAAAATTATTCCACAAGCTCACATATCCCTTTACAACTTGTAATACTTTACAGTGAGATGTTTGGTAAGTTTTTTAACTTCTTCCTGCTTCTACTTCATGTCATTTCTCTTTTGTATAATTATGAAATGTGGGTAGTGTATCAGTTTCCAAAAGATGAACAAAAAACTTTTTACTTATTAAATTGCTATAAGAGTCTAAATAATAAGTAATTACAGTGAGGGCGGACTAATAGGAGGCAAACTGAGGATACCTTTGTACCTAATTTTTTATTTTTTATGAAATAAAATTTAAGATGCTACTGGTAAAGGAGCAACTTTACTCTTAAATCTAGGTATCTTCAAAGAACAGTAAAACATCCAACTTTACTACAGGATCCTGATTTAAGGCAGTTCTTGGAAAGTTCAGAGGTATTATTTCTAATTTAAATTTTTGTATGTCTCATTATTTGTCATTGTAATAATTTATGTAAGACTAGATATATGGTAAATAATTGGATTAAGTGATAGAATAAAGCAGTGATTTGAGGTGTTGTTTTTTTTTTGCCTAATGCTTTAATTACTTAACTAAATTACTAGCAGAGTATCTTCTTTGCGTTGATATTTGTGGGATGATCAGTTTTTGTCATGAAAATTTAAAACCATATTTAAGAAAATGATTTATAAATAATTAACTCTGAATGTCTTAGATTGTTGCTTAGGCTTCATGTTGAAGTAAATTCATTCAGACCTTATAATAGATAAAGTTAAATGTGTGTTTGAGTGTCTACATTCTAATGTCCTTTTTAAGGTTTTGAAATGCAAATTTGTGACTTGAAAGAGACTAAATTATAACCATGCTACTCTTTATATTTGAGATGCTTGGCACATTTGGGACTTCTGAGAACAGTTTAGAGTTCTAGTTTGAGGTTTTGGATTTTTTTCCTAATGTACTTGAGTCCTAGAATTTTTAAAAACTTTAAAGCCACACAATCCTAACTGAGCATAAAGAGATTTTTCTCAAGACTTTCTTTTTTCTTATAAACAGTTTATTTCTGTTAGCAAACAGGTGGGCATTGTTAGGGTGCTTGGCAATTTCTTAATATATTTTGACAAACAGGGTGTTTGTTCCATCTAAATGTAAACGTGCAGAAGAAAGGCAAATGGAAAGTCTATTTTTTAAGTTTTCCTTTGAGAATGTACAAGTAGTATGTTTGAGAAATTAGATCTCACTGTTGAAATGTATGAGAGTGAAGAAAATACAACCTCCTTTTCCTTTTTATTTTTTTATTTTTTTATTTTGGAGAAGGGGGGTCGCTTTTGTGCCCAGTTAAACCTCCAGGCTTTTAACCGGTTTGTTTGCCCTTATTTGTCATTCAATTCCAGCTGCCTAGAGCAGTTAATACACAGGCTCTGAGTGGAGCAGGAATATTGAGGATGGTGAACAAGGCTGCCGACGCTGTCAACAAAATGACAATCAAGATGAATGAATCGGATGCAGTAAGAGCTGATTTTTCGACTTGAATAATGAGATGAATTAATGAACCCAACAATTGCATTTTAAAGCTATACAAGTAGAAAATAGGATATTAATTTGCTTATTGAGTTTAGTTCTCAGCCATATCAGTTGACCACCATGGTTATACTTGGTTAATTTGTTGCTTTAAAACAAGGAATGTAGCTTGCTATTGGTAACCTAATTTACAATGGTTTGTTCTTCCTAAATTAGCTCCATTTTTCTTTTTCTTTTTTTTTTCTTAGTGGTTTGAAGAAAAACAGCAGCAATTTGAGAATCTGGATCAGCAACTTAGGAAACTTCATGCCAGTGTTGAAGCCTTGGTCTGTCATAGAAAAGGTTTGTCTTGCCCTGTTACTTATGTGGTTAGCATCATAAAGCTAATTAAAATATTTTATTTACATTTTATGAAAATAAGTATTCTGAAGTTATTGTAGAAGAGAGAAAATAGTTTAAGAGAATGTTTTCTGTTCTAACTTCATTATTTAAATTTTGTTCTACTTTGATCTAATATCAAATTTAGAAGTAGGAAAATTCTGAGGTTATAAAACTATTTGAATTTTTTAAAATTGAAACTGTTGGTCACTTGATTAACTCTTTGTTAAATATATTTACAATTTCATAGATAAATGTCTTATTAGTAACTTTTATTATAATAAAAAACTTGAGATTCAAAAATTGATATTTGAAAATTTCCCTGAAGTATTTGTTTTTTTGTCTCTATTTTCTGGAAAATCTTTTGAAGGATTTTATTCATTTTTGAACCACATTATTTAAAAATCTGAGAGGTTTTTGGTTAAAATGTATTAAAAAAATTGGAGTTGTAGTTTTTTAATACAGTGATTTTAGATTTTTGGTTTGTTTTAATTTTTTAAAATCCAGAGATTTTAATGTCAGTTTTCTAAAATATTTAATAATTAATATGTGACATTACCAGCAATACCTTATATTAAGATAATTAAAGAAACCTAGTAATACATTTATTATTGAAAGTAGTAACAGCTTTTGTCATTTGAATTACATATCTCTTAGGGAATGGGCTTTATTGTTCTTTTGGAGAACTTTACATAATGTAAAGCAACAGAGTAATTTCCAGGCACTGTAATTGTTAGTCATTGATAGTTTCCAGCCTGTGAACATCTACTTTTTCTTTATTTGGAATATCTGCAATGGTCATGTTAAAAAAGTCCTTTCCAAAATTTGAATATTTTACTGAGCACTGTTGCATAAAAAAGGAAAAAACAAGATTTACGTTAATTGTATATACAGTTTTACCTTTTGTTCGGTTAGCTAAATAATATTCCCATTAAAAATTATAGACGTTATTTTCAGTGACAAATGTTTAAAAGCCAGAAATGTAGTATAAATCACTTGTAAGTGTTGCCAGTGCTTCTCATATTAAATATATATTTCTTGTCTTTTTTAGGAATAGACAGAGAAACAGTGAGCGCTTTTAGGGAGAAAGTGGAGGCAGATTATATTAAATAATTTAAACATAGTTCATCCCCTGGGAATATAGACAGTGATTCTTTTCAGTAGATCTCTAAGAACCTGGCATTTATGCCCAAGACCTTTAGTGACTATTTGTTTCGTGTTAATTAATTTAAAATATTATTTGAGCAAGGCATAAATAGGTAAAGTTTAGAGAAAAGTCACAAATCAATACAATATTTTAAAATGTTACTAGTGAATACTAAAAGTGAATGCTTTTTATTTCAGAACTTTCAGCCAACACAGCTGCCTTTGCTAAAAGTGCTGCCATGTTAGGTAATTCTGAGGATCATACTGCTTTATCTAGAGCTTTGTCTCAGCTTGCAGAGGTTGAGGAGAAGATAGACCAGTTACATCAAGAACAAGCTTTTGCTGACTTTTATATGTTTTCAGAACTGCTTAGTGACTATATTCGTCTTATTGCTGCAGTGAAAGTAAGCCCAGTTTTTAAATCTTTCTTGCATTCTTCTCACTTTAAAAAGTGTTTGTTTTCCTATTAATTATGTATTTGTGTCTAAATTCCTTACTTTACTAGTACAAATAAAATGGCTCCAAGATGAGTATTCATAACTTAATATTTTCTTCCTTATGACTTGCAGAGTACAACAAACAGAATTAATGTTTTTAAGAGGTCTGAGGAATAACAAATAAGATAGAAAACATTACACATTTAATTACATATTTACATATACAGGGTTGCAACTAACTAATAGAATTTGTTTGCTAATTCTAGCACTTACTGAAACCTACCCACCGGACTCTATTTTCACTAGTAAAGTTGACTGCCGTAAGAAGCAGAATAAAACCAGAAATGATTATTGCAGTCAATATGTTTAATGGGGTCTTTAACACAAATTTGGATGTAATCAGACTTTCTGTGGGTACTCAAATGTGTAATCACCATGTAGTTATACATGAGATGGCTCGATTAGATAAAAAATTGTGTTATCTAATGGTAGCATTTACATGTAAATAGTTCAATTTCTGAATAGTTGGAAAAGTAATTTAGTTAATAAAAATTAGTATTCCATAGATACCTCTAATACTTGGGATGTTAAACAGAACTGAATGATATTCAGTCTATCGTATGTTTCAGAAGACAGTTTTAGATTTTATGGCATCTTGAGCTATGGTTAGTTATTTGTTATATTAGTTATCATAGGGTGGGGGTTCTTTGTTTTAAACATTTCAAGATGTTTACCTTGAATTTAAACATTTAGAAAATTAATGAGACCCTGATACATTGCATTATTTATTCATGCTTCTGTTCTCAAGCTATTAGTGACAGTTGTTACTAGAGGATTCTTAGTACTTCAGATGGTGCTTTCTTATATTCGGTAAAATTAGCAATTTTACTTGTATTTGCTCTTTTAAATGTTACTCTTTATGCTCGTTGTGATTAATTTTTCCTTTCAGTTATTTAGAGATGTTAATATAGATAGCAATTATAAGAGTATACTTCATGTATATAGGCAGCTTGTGATATATAGAAGTCCATTTTACAAATGGTGATTCCTATTTATGTCCCACCTACCTTCACCTCTTTCTGGACCTTCCGCTAGCACGAGAGCTGTTGTAAAAAAAGAAAGTGTTACGCTTCCCAAAAAATTCTGTGAGTCAAAAAAGAGAAGTTGGGCAATGACTGTAAGAAGGCATACCTGCTGAGAAGAGCTAACCTGGGAAAAACCCCTTGGCAAGGATGGCCTGCCCATGAATGGATATAGATTCCCTCAAAAACTGATTACCTTATACTGCCTTTGCTGTATTTTACATTCCATGAAATTACTGTTATATTTATGTTTTTCAAAATATTTTCCACAGAACACTGGCATCAAAAGTTGGACCATGGTCACCTAAGTTTAGGAGATAATGTATACAGTCTCATGTTTGGGTGATTCAGAATGCATTTAGAAAGCTCAGAACTGTCTAGATGTGAAAAAGAAAATAAGTCATTTAATGTTATTTAATGCAGAGGCTTCCAAATTCACATAAACAGGGCATTTTTTCCACTTAATATCTGTGTACATATATGGAACATATTTTGGGAAATTCTGAACTAATGATTCATGGACTAATAGATTAAGAAGCTAAAAGTTTTTTTTTAAGGCCTTGAGTTGAATTTAGCTATTTAAGATAGGTTTTCTACTGAAACCTAGTCCAGATCAACTGCACAAAGGAGTTAACAAATTAAGGAAAAGGGTGACAGGTTATTTTTGTGGTTTTTATTTTGGTTCTGTTCGTTTTTTTGTTTGTTTTTTGTTGTTTGTTGTTTGTTTTTTGTTTTGAGTTGGAGTCTCACTCTGTCGCCCAGACTGGAGTGCAAGTGGCATGCTCCTGGCCACTGCAGACTCAACCTGCTGGGCTCCGGTGATCCTTCCGTCTCAGCCTTCCAAGTAGCTGGAACTACAGGCACGTGCTACCATGGTCGGCTAATTTTTGATTTATTGTAGAGATGAGGTCTCACCAAGTTACCTGGGTGGTTCTCAAACCTGCAGGCTCAGGCAATCCACTCGCCTCAGCCTCCCAAAGTGCTGGGATTATAGGCTAAGCCACCGAGCCTGGCTGGTTTTGTTCGTTTTAAATTAGTTCACTTGTGTTTGAAAAAGTAATTCACATGACAGTTCTAACAGCCAAATTACCATTTGGGAGATTTTACTTTATACTCTCACCAACGTGTTCCTTTTTTCTTTTATCCAACATGATGATTTTTTTGTATAATATCTTTAGTTAGTATGAATTTAAGCATCTTTATGAATGATAAGCCATTTTATTTCTTTTTCTATGAGTGAACTGTTTATGTACATTACCCGGTTTTCTTTTGCTTTTTATATTATCTATTTCTAATAGCTGCTTGATATTAATTGGCCTTCTATTTTATTCATATCAAGAGTGCTTTTGAATGATAATTTTGAAATCAGAAATACTTTGGGGATTAGAATATACAGCCACTATGGGGAGCTAAGAGCATCAGGAATTAGGACCCTAAAGAAAGAGATAAAATTTACCCATTTCAAAATATTGCTAAACCTTGACTTATGTCAGTTAACGCTTATTTTCCTCTTTTGTACAGTGCATGGCCTGTGACATTTAGGACATTTTGGCTCAGATTGTTACAGGCATTGTCATGTATTGGGCTTCTGCAAACCATAAGAGTAGGGTCAGAGATTGAGAGCAATTGGTTTGTTTGTTTGTTTGTTTGTGTTGAGTCAGAATCTTACTCTGTCATCCAGGATGGAATGCAGTGGCACAATCACAGGTCACTGCAGCCTTGACCTCCTGGGTTCAAGTCATTTTCCAGCCGCAGCCTCCCAAAGTGCTAGGATTACAGGTGTGAGCCACTGTGATGAGAAAAATAGTTTTTAATGTTTTTGGCACTAGAACTTTTCATAAAGAATCCTTATAAAACATTTAAACATATCTGCAACTCTGTCTAACCTAAACCATCTTGCATACACATCTATGCCACAAATTGGCAGAAGAATAGAGATCCTAAGTGGATGATCAGTGTAAGCCTGTTCTTATTAAAAAGGTTGATTCTACTAGTATTATAGCACAGAGAGAAATGTTAAATTATGATTTGATTTAAGATAGTGTTTGTAGAAGTTGAAGTATGGTTCTGATTCCTTTTATATTTTCTCTTTTTATATAACAAAGGTAGGAAAATGAACAAAAAGTTGATTTGTATATTTTAGATTAATTTATTTTTCCTGAAATAACCTGACTTTAATAATCTTACTTTTATCATATCTCCTATGTCTGTACCACAAGAAATTTGTGATGGTTCTGGGATGGAGACTATGAGATAACAAATTGGACAGAGACAAAATTAGTTCCGATTTAGCATATCAATGAAAAGACCACTTAATAAATATTAAGAACTTAGGCAAATATTGAAATTAAAGGGCATTCTTATTAGCTTTTGCCCTGTATTGGTGTATATATTAAGTAATCAAATTGTTATTGGACAGAGAGATTTATAAATGAAGAACAGATATAGCCTTGTTCCCTTGAAGAAAAGCTAGGCCTAAAATCTTAGATTACATTTTGTGTGTGTGTGTGTGTGTGTGTGTGTGTGTGTGTGTGTGTGGTGAGAGGCAAGGATTATTTGTTTTACATGATAGTGACTTTTCTGAATTGGTGTTAGATGTGTTGCTTTTGTTATTTGGACCCAAATTAATTTATAATAAGGAATGTTTTAGGAAAAATGGTCTTTTAAATATAAGCAAAGGAGACTAAGGGGATAGTAAGATTCAGTTTCTAATAGAAAAAAAATTATATGAGATGAGAAATGAAATATAGCAAAGTAGATTTAAATACCTCTAGTTGGCTGGGCTCAGTGGCTCAGCCTGTAATCCCAGCACTTTGGGAAGCCAAGATGAGTGGATTACCTGAGCCCGTGGGTTCGAGACCCACCCAGGCAACTTGACAAGACCTCGTCTCCATAGTAAATCAAAAAACATTAGCCAGGCATGGTAGCACGCACCTGTAGTTCCAGCTACTTGGAAGGCTGAGGCGGAAGGATCGCTGGAGTCCAGCAGGTCGAGGCTGCAGTGGCCGGGAGTGTGCCACTGCACTCCAGTCTGGGCAACAGAGTGAGACTCCAACTCAAAAAATAAAATAAAATAAATACCTCTAGATGAGGTACTTTGACTTACCAGTTTGTTCAGGATATCTCTTGTTCTGGTTAATTTGAAATGTTCAGTCTTGTCTATGAAAAAATACCTTGCTTTCTGGCTGATCGGATTTTTTGATGATATTGCTCCCATTTAAAAAATATACCATATGATATTGTCTGATTATACTTTTTTCCTGAATTGCAGTTATTCTTTGTGCTTTTAGTAGAAAGCTAGAATTAATAAGTGTATTTACCTATGTGTGCTATTTAGAAGTAATCTATGATAGTAATACCTACTAATTATTAGGCATCCAGTAGGACAACTCACTGTGCAATAACATACTTGTCATATTATTTATAATCCACAAATATGGACATCATTTACCCGCTTTTATATTGGGAGAGTTTTTCTTTTTTTTTTTTTTTTTAAGTCAAAATCTCACTCTGTCGCCCAGGCTGGAGTACAGGTGGCACCTCACGGCCACCACAGCCTCGACCTGCTCAGGTTATCCTTCCGTCTCAACCCTCCAAGTAGCTGGAACCACAGGCGTGTGCCACCATACCTGGCTAATTTTTTGACTTATTGTAGAGACGAGGTCTTGCCAAATTGCCCAGGCTGGTCTCAACCCCCTGGACTCAGGCAATCCTCTCACCTCAGCTTTCCAAAGTGCTGGGATTATGGGCATGAGCCACCACACATGGCTATTTGGAGAAATTAAATGAATTTACCTATGATCATACAGTAACAAAACTAATATTAGAGCCAAATTTGATTTGCTCCAAAGGCAACTATTTAAAAATACACTACCTACATATTTTTCTCTCCAGCAGATTCCTATAAGAACATGTATTTAAGCCAGGTGCAGTGGTTCACGCCTGTAGTCCCAGCACTTTGGGAGACTTGAGGGGAGAGGGTTGCCTGAGCCCAGGGATTCGAGACCAGCCTGGGCAACTTGGCGAGACCTCATCTCTACAATAAATGAAAAAATTAGCCAGGTGTGGTGGTGCATGCCTCTAGTTCCAGCTGCTTGGAAGACTGAGGCAGAAGGATTGCCTGAGCCCAGCAGGTCGAGGCTGCAATGGTCATGATTGTGCTGCTGCACCCCAGCCTGGGCGACAGTGAGACTTCAACTCAAAAAAAAGAAAATGTATTGTCTTTGATACCTGCATGCTTATTTTCACTATCTTAATGTATTAGAATAGCAGTTAAGCCGGGCTCGGTGGCTCAGCCTGTAATCCCGTGCCTTGGGAGGCTGAGGTGAGTGGATTGCCTGAGCCCGCGGGTTCGAGAACAGCCTGGGCAACTTGGCAAGACCTCATCTCTACAATAAATAAAAAAAAATTAGCCGGGCATGGTAATATAGTTCTGGCTACTTGGAAGGCTGAGGTGGAAGATTGCCTAAGCCCAGCAAGTCAAGGCTCGGGTGGTCGTGAGTCGTGAGCATGCCACTGCACTCCAGCCTGGGCAATGGAGT
>CAUYQG010278599.1:0-11328 GCA_963574415.1 Tarsius wallacei
CAAACAATGAAGAGCCCCCAGAATGACTGGTCACATACTACAAACTCAGACATTAAGACATTAATAGAGAGAATAAAAATAATTGAGGAGCTGGGTTTGGTGGCTCAGCCTGTAATCCCATGCTTTGGGAGGCTGAGATGAGTGGATTGTCTGAGCCCGCAGGTTCAAGACCCTGCTGGGCAACTCAGCGAGACCTCATCTCTACAATAAATCAAAAAATCAGCCAGTCATGGTAGCGCATGCCTGTAATTCCAGCTACTCGGAAGGCTGAGGCGGAAGGATCGCAGGAGCCCAGTGGGTCGAGGCTGCAGTGGCCGGGGCGGCCACTACACTCCAGTTTGGGTGAGACTCCAACTCAAAAATAAATAAATAAATAAATAAATAAAATAAGATAAAATAAAATGTAACCCATCCTGTCTCTCTCTCCCTCCCTCCCTCCCTCCCCCTCCCTCCCTCCTTCTCCTTCCTTCTCCCTCTCACCCCCTCTCTCTCCTTCCCTTCCCCTCTCCCGCACATACATACATACATACATAAAATACATAGAGATTAATCAGGCATGGTGGCATATACCTGTAGTACCAGCAACTTGGGAGGCTGAGGCAGAAGGATCACTTGAGCTCAGGAGTTTGAGGCTACAGTAAACTGTGATCATGCCACTGTACTCTAGTCTGGATGATGGAGTGAGACCCCATCTGTAAAAACTAAAAATAAATACATAAGGATTCTATAAGAAACCAATGATAATGAACTACAGTTATCAAAATATTTTTAGAAAAAACAAATTTGTGACATAATAATATGTGTTTTTAATTAAAGCATTAAATGATAATGTTTAGTGGTGAGTCTAATAACTACCATAATTTCAAAGTGGTAATGAGACTATATGACATCCTGAGATATCTGCAACAACTGTAAAGTGACATGAAGACGTCCAAGATATTTTCTCCTGGTGACACATTGTATTGCAGTGCTCCTGCACCGCTCTGTGGTGGGATGGGAAGAAGCCAATGAGTGGAGAGAGGAGTGGATTCATATGTCCTCCAGACACCAGTGATCCCTGGGAGGCCCTGAAACAGTTATTTTTGTTGTGGAACAAACCACCCCAAAACTTAGTAGCTTAAAACAGCAACTATTTCCTATTGCTCATGGGTCTATGGGTTAACTAGTTGTTTCTTCAGTCAACTGTTGTGTTGGCTAGGGCCTGGTTGGTCTAAAGTGTGTTCACTTCCATGTCTGGTGATTGATGCTGCTGGTTCTTGGCTGCAGCATCAGAGGCAACTGGATCATGTGTCTCTCATCATCCAAATGGCTAACCTGAGGGTGGCATTTGAACATGATGGGAGTTCCAAAGTTCCTCAAAGCAGCAAGAGAGAGCAAACTCCAATATGTAAGCATTTTTCAAGACTCTGGTTAGGCTACATTTGCTATTGTCCCATTGACCAAAGTAAGTCACATGGCCAAGCGCAGAATCAGTTTGGAGGGAAGAATTAGGAATACTGGGAGGGGAATTATGACAACTATTTTTATAAAATATTTACCACAGCCCCCACTAATCTTGGGAGCACAAGTCAAATAAGGTCCCCCACACCATCTGCCACAGGCTGGACTCTGGGCTCTGCCTGTCCATCCAGGGGCTATACATCTTCCACTAATTTCCACAAACTTAGGGAATTTAAATCTAAGTTATTAGTACTTGACCTTCCAGACCCTTCCCAGCCAAACTTGGAGCCCTCAAATTTAAGTTTTGGACATCCTTGAGTCAGGAGGGCACCTGAAGTGTCTAGTTGCATCTCCTCCAAGGTGGTTAAGCAACCACAGACCCAGGTATCTGGTAAACTCAGGAGGGGAGTCAAAGGGAACATTTTTTTTCCTTTGAACATTGAGGATAAGCAAGCATTTCTGGATTCAAACTAGAAAAAAAAATCAGCTTCTTATTATTTTGTGTAATGCTTCTTTAACTAAAATTCCCTTTCCCCTGGTGAGGACATTCGCATTTAAGTTGTTTTTTTCTCTGTCTCTCCAGAAGTCTCCCTGTTTAAGCAAACCCCTGCTTTCTCCTCTAATTACAAGAGCTACCCATAATGATAGAAACAGTTCTCAAGGTAGCCCTCTGTCCAATGAGCACTCTGGAAATGGGAACTCAAGGGAGGAGGCAATGGAAAAAACCCTAAAGGCTTTTCAACTGTGTTGCTGCGTCATGGAAATCAAGCCAAGCCATTGCAGCCTCACAGTAAGCCCCACCAGAGCCTCTCCTTAGTTACTCCGTAGCTTAACGGGGCACGGCTGACTCACCCAGCAGCCTGGGCAGGCACTTCCAAAGAACATCCTGATACCTGGCTATGCCTTTTCTCAACTTGCTTCAGATATTAGGTGGCAGACCCCTGAAGATCAAGCCCTGGGCAGAAGAACTGGCCCCTATTTCAGACCCTCCACCACCTGTTTACTGAGAGTCCTAAAGGAAAAAAAAGAAAAGAAAAAGAAAAATTAGAGGCTTCTAAAGTTGTTTAGTTGGAATGCGGCCATAGGTTGGATTTCCCGAAAGCAAACCCTGAGAAAAGGACATGCAATGCACGTGTTTTCTTTCGGAGGTGATCCTAGTAAGTACTGGTAGGGAAGTGGAGGATATAAACAGATATTTCAAATTAAAAAAATTTAAAAACATGGGCACTAATGAGCAGGTTGCCACCTGCTGGTGCTCAGCCCAGCTAGGAACCTCTCTGGAGGGAGTATACTTCCTGAAAGACAAGGAAGCTAGGGCATTATGCATTGACACCCATCCTTCAGTGGCTAAAAGCTGTCCCCAGGGCTATAAACTTGCACCCAGCCCTGTGGGAGGCCAAGCCTATGCCTGAGATTGGAGAAAGCCCTAAGGCAGTGAGTCTTGCCTCACTTGCAGTAAGGGCACTAGCAGTAGAAGCCCTTAGAAGATTCAGGAAAGGTGAATGCTTAGGGATATGGAGGGCACTCACTGACTGCTATAACTTTCCAAACTGTCATAGTCAGATACCCCAAATATCACAAAAGCTGCCTCCAGCTTTGGCACATTGATAGCTCAGCCCTTCATTTATTCAGCACATATTCAGTGGATTCCTACTGAGAACCATTCATTCAACATCTATGTCCCAGGCACTGAGTCAAGGCTGTTGCATACGTCATCTCATTTGGCCCTCATGACAATCAGCAAGGTATTATTAGCTTCATTTTACAGCTGAGAAAATCAAGATACAGTGAGGTTAAGTAAATGAACTTAAGTCCCTCTACTTATAAATGGCAGGGTGAGATTCTCATTCATGTCCCCCTAAAAGTCAGAGCTCCATCCACTGAGTCTTTTCTCCTGCTGATTCGAGACAAGGCCTGCCCATGCCCAGCCTCCATACCACCATTCCTTCTGAGTCCTTCTCCTCTGTCTTCTTTGTCTCTCCTGTTTCTTTATTTATCTCTTTTTTTCAAAGATTTCAAGCAAAATTTAGTTAGAAAGTACATTAGAGAGAGAAGATTCACTTCCCCAAGGTAGGAGAGGGGGCCAAAGCTAAGAAAACATGGTGGCTATAGCTCAAACAGCCACATGGAGACACCAGAGCTTGACAAAGCAATGGTGAATGAAGAGAGGGAGAATGAGACTCACATCCCCAAAGCAGGAGAGGGGGCCAAAGCCAAGAAACATGGCAGCCGTAGCTCAAAGAGCCACATGGACACACCAGGGTTTAACAAAGCCATAGTCTATTTATCTCTTGTTCTCAAGTTGGCTCCATGGAAATAACTCTTGTCCCTTTGGTGTTCCAAACCCTCTCCTGGGGCAGTGGGCTGACCCTCTTATCCTCCAGGCCTCCTTGCCGTGGACGCCGGGACCACTGTCTCCAAGCTCAAGACATCTTTGAATCTCCAGGTCCTTAAACACCCTCTAGCTCACACCTACACACGATCTGTGCTCCTGCTACCAGCCTGGGCCAAGCACTTTGGCAGATCTAGTGTCCCAGTAGAAAGGAATCAGAGAGCCCTCTCTTGGTGGCCTCTTACAGATTTAGGGCTGATTTTACCCATGGGCCCCAAGCAAATGGAACTATGTGATTTACTTTTAAGCATCAGGCCAATGTAAGTCTCGATTTATTTTGTTAATGTTTTGAAGCTAAGACGGCATGGGGCAAGGACCAAGAGAGGGAATAATTAATTCTAGCCTGCCGGCGAGGGAGTGGGAGGCAGGTAGCAGCTCCCACAGCCTCAGGGAGGGTACCACAGCAATCAACATGGAAGTGTAGTTTCCAAGTGGCAAAAAATATAAAGAGGAGGGAGCGGGTGGGTGCAAAAGGATGTGGCACAGCTCCCACAGCTCCACATTAGAGGCAATATATTTGACTTCATGAGAATCATACTATTATTTCAAAAAACAATATAGATAAAGCATCAATGTGGACACCATCTCTGATGGTGGCTCAGAAGCCAATAACAGCGAGTGGCAGATTCTCACTAACCCTCACAGGCCTAAAGAAGACAAAAGAAAAGGAAGTTGGAGCTGAAAGAATATGATGGAGGCCTTTGATGGAAAATGCCCTGGTACAGATCAGAGAGTGTAAATTTTCTACTCTGGACCCAAAGGGGCCATTTAAACAGCAACATTCAAAGTGGGTTTTTTTTGGAGAAGGAAGAGGAGGAGGTCTTGACTCATTCAAACCTAGTCTTAAACCACATCTTGCATCCCACTCAGAACCACTCAGAATGTAATGCCACCCCTGTGGTTTTAGACAACAGTGGAATGTCATATACATATATGCGAAATTCACAAAGGCATACTTCCTAAGCAATAATTCTGGTAATTTAAGTGCTCTGAAGAAAAATAAAATAGGAGGAACCAAGAGAACAATGCAGATACAATATTTAGAATGAGCATTCATAAAAGTCTTTTGACTTTGAAACACAACTGAATTCTTCCTAGGCCTAGGCCTGCAGGTCTTTTTAAAATACAAACTAGGGCTTAATTTGGTGGCTGTAGTCAGAGATACAAGAAGTAGAGAATTACTTCAAGAAGTAATTGCTATTACAAATTTCACATTACAAATTTCACATGCTACCAGACATCAAATATCTACATGTACTACTCACTGTCACCAAATGCAGTGGATAATTGCAATATTTCCACTTACAGATTAGGAAACTGAGGCTCCAAGAGGTTTTAAGGAATATGCCCAGAGAGTCCCATGCTAGTCAGTGGGGTGAGCACTGCATGGCCTTGGACCCAAGCCCTTGTGCTATCTTCCAGTGTCCCATAAGCCCTCCCTAAGTAGAGGAGCAGATAGGGACAAGAGGGAGTAGAATCCCCTTGATTTGGAGGAAACTGGCTTTAAGAAGTCAGCTGTCATCTTCTGAAACCCACAGGGGTCTTTCTGGAACCTGAGTGTAGTCACTAGCTATTACTGTGTAATGATATTACTGTGTACCTAGTATCTTAAAGCAACACATATTTTTTATCTCACAGTTTCCGGGGGTCACAAGTCTGGGACCATTATGGCAGGGCTCCCTGCTCAGGATCTCACAAGGCTGAGTCCTCCGGGGTCAGCTGGGCTGTGGTTTTATCTAGAGTCCAAACTCCACTTCCAAGTTCTGAATTCTGTTGGCAAAATTCAGTTCCTTGCACTGTAGGACTATGGGCCCTGCTTCCCAGCTGGCTGTCAGCCAGGGACCACTCTCAGCTCCTTACCAAGGGGCCCTCTCAGAAGCCACTCGTAAGATGGCAACTGACTTCTTAAAGCCAGCAAAGAAACCTCTTCGGAAAGTTCAGGAAGGGCCCATCCCTTTTAAGGACTTTAATCTGAGTAAGTCGGGCCCACCCTCAATAATCTCCTTTTTGATTATATCAAAATCAGTTGGTTGAGGACATTATTGGCATGCAGAATCCCTTTACCATTTCTGTATATTATAGCCTAATCACCAAGTGACATCCTGGCGTGTTCACAGGTGCCACCCAAACTCCAAGGAAGGAGATTTTGCAGAACTTGGGTGGAAATGTTGGGGGCCAGTGTAGTCTTCCGCCCTCCAGGCTAGGAAAGCGCCATCCTCCTTCCTCCAGCCATCCTCAGTGCCTCACTCTGAGGAGACATGCGCTACAGCCCAACAGAGAGCCTCGCCCCCATCATGTGGTCAGAGGCCTCCCCAGTGAGCATTCCTCATTCTGAACAGGGCAATTTCGATGTTTGCAGACCCAACCTGTGGGCCTGCCTGAGTTGGGGCCTGCATGCATCGTTCTGACCTTGATTGCCTCAATTCACAATCATCCATCCAGACAAGGCGACAAGGCCTGCCGAGCCCTGGAAGAGCAGGCAGGGGGCTCTGGAGCATTCTCTTTCAATGTTTGCCATTAGCAACCTGGGGAGTGATGTGAATGGTTTCAGTAGCTCCATGGAGCCAGCAGTCACAGCGGGTTTTGGAGGTCCCTGACATGAGCTGGAGAAACGCCTCTGCCAAGCAGCTGCTGGGGTGATGGAAAGGCCTTGCAGCCTCACGGAGCTTCCACAGAGCCAAATGAGAGTCTGAGGCTGCCTACCCTGGTCAAGAGAGGTGTAGTGTGGACTGCAGGGCCAGCTTGGGCTTTCCTACCAAAGCTGGACTGCTTGAGCCAAAAAGAGCAGAAGAAGCCTTGACCCAGAAGGCGGGGATTGAGAGAGACCTTTGAGGCAGGGGGTGGGGAGGGTGCAGTTGGAGGTGAGGGCAGCATCTTTGGTCTGTGGTTCACAGAACATGTCAAGCAAGATCTCATCTCATGGTGATAACATTTTAGCAGGAAGAGGCAGACATCATACAGACAGATGGACAAGAAAAATACCAGATGGAGTTGGGGCTAAGTAGGAGATTAAAATAGGGTGAGGTGATCATGGAAGACAGGGTCAGCGATGGTCTCTCTGAGGAGGAGATGTTTAAGCTGAGGCCTGATGACAAGGGACCAGTCGTGAAATAATGGCAAAGAGTAGAGCAGACAGCTGATGCCAAGCCAGAGGCAAGGGCAAGGCTGGTGTGCTCAAGACACAGTGATAGGTTGGTGCTGAAGGAAGGAAGGGGCAGAAGAAAGTGAAGCATTAGGAAGGAACCAGGTCAGCCAGGGCCTGTGAGCCTGGTGAGGGGTCTAGCTTTTGTTCCAAGAGCATTGGGGAGGCTGGAATTATAAGGGCATTGATGCAATCTGATTGATGTCTTTACAAGCTCACCCTAGATTAGAATGGATTGAGAGTGGAAACAGGGAGCCTGCTAGGAGACAATTGAACTTCCAGTGTGTGGCTATGGGTGAAGGAACTTGGGTGCAGAGAGATGACATGGCTTGCTAGGGGCTCCCAACTGGATGGGGATAACCAGCAGGTGAGCATCACACGGGGCCCCTGGAGAACCCTAACTGCTGACCCCTCAGCCACTGCCTGGGACAGAACTGAAGCTGATTCTAAGTCAGCTCCCTAAATATAGCTGGGAGTGTATGCCAGTGATTTAATAAGAGAGGACCCTCAGGTGAAACCTGTAAGAAAGTGGGGGAAACAGGATGGGGCAAGAGAAAAAGCTAAGCAAGGATGTGGTTGCAGCTGGAGATTAGTGCCAACCTGATCCCAGAGGAACTCTGGAGTACAGATTGCATCATAGCCATGCCTACCTTGAGACAGGGCCCCAGGCTGTGGGAGCCCTGTTAGTTGGTCATTGGCCAGCACAGAGTGGAGGGGCATATAGTCTCCCAGGCACCTGTAGGTGGCTTCTACCAGTCAAGGGCAGGGCTCGAGAGAAGTCACAGGGTAAGCTGTGAGCCACAGCAAGCTCAGCATGTAGGGAACAGGTGAACCTGCCAGTAAAGAGAACTAGGAACCTGGCAGACCACCTCCAGCACCTATTACTGCAGCCATGACTTGGCTGAGAGAGGAGAGGGAGTTTGCCCAGACTATGAAAGTGCCCTTCTGCAAGAAAGCACAGGGCCCACATTTCTAAAAATAAACGAGTTAACATAGGACACCTGTGACAGGTGGACCCTCTCATTTCCCACAGATTCCCTTCAAAATAGCTTTAAATAAGCAGCTCCCAGTGTGCCCTTAAAATAGGAATCAATTTACGGGTGTTCCATTCACTCAGTTTCTCAGGAATAAATTCAGTGCATGCTGGAAGGGTACATCTGAATCTCCATTTAGCCAGCATAAAAGGAGATTAGGATTAAGTGTACCTTACCAGTACACTAGAGTTTTTCACCAAAGAGATCTGATCCTCTGTTTCTGAGAATAAATGAAAATAAATATGGTCTATTAGCAAGGAGAGCTGTTTGTGTAAGAACTGCTGCTCTGTGATTGCAGAGAAATACCAGTAGCTAAGCAGCTACTTCTGCGATGGCCACAGCTTCTCTTCAATGACTCCAGCTTTGCCACTCAACTGTACAACTCTTTAGAATGCAGATCAGTGGTTTCCAAACCTTGTCTGCACGTCAGAACACCCTGGTATCTTATTTGAAAAATCCAAAACCCAGGTCATATCCTAAACCAATCAAATTAAAATCTCTGGGGGGGGTGTGTTATCTTTTCAAATAAACTTTTTATTTTGGAATATTTTTAGATTTATGGAAAAGCGGCAAGGATAGTATACCTCTCACTCAATTTCCCCCATTGCTAACACCTTGCATTATTGTGTTTGTCACAACCAAGAACCTGACATCTGTACCTTACTGTTCATCAAACTCCAGGCTTTTTTTGGATTCCATCAGCTTTTTCATTAATGTCTTCTTTCTGTTGCAGGACCAATCCAGGGTGCCACACTGCATTTAGTTGTCATGTGTTCCCTGACTCCTTTAGTCTGTGACAGCTTCTCAGTCTTTTTCTTTGTTGTTCCTTGACAGTTCTGAGGAGCACTGGCCAGGTATCCAGTAGGATGTCCTCCAATCTGGGTTTGTCTGCTGTTGTTCTTGTAACGGAACATGACTGGTGTTGTCAGGCTTGAGTTTGGGGGAAGAATACAGCCAAGGTGAAGTGTCTCACTCATTGCATCATGTCAAGGATACATCAAACCCGTATGATATCACTGGCAATATTGCACTTCATTGCTTGGTGAAGGTCATGTTTGCAGGTCTTTCCCCAAAAAAGTTAGTACATTTCCCTTTCCCTACTCTACCTTTTGACTGAGTCTAGCCACACTCAAAGTGTGGTATTTGGATCAGGGGATAATCAGTCAGAAATTTACCAGGAGCATTTTCATGGCCACCATACTCTCCCTATTCATTTGCCTTTAGTTCCCAATCACAATGGTGCAAACTTTCTCAAATGACCCAGAGCCTGGCATTCTGTTCTGATCCCCTGGGACTGAATTAGCACTTCCTGGCTATGGTACCAGGTTACCTTGAATAGTTTTAGTTTTTTCTGAGCCTCAGTTTTCTCCATCTGAGAAATGGGTATTGATAAATTACCTATATCTAAGAGTTTTTGCAAATATTAAATTAGATAAAGCCTATGGTGCGAACGATTAACAAATGTTAGCTACCAGTAGTAGCAATTACAGAGGCAGTAATAATGCCTTAATTACTCTGACATTACGTATCAGATATCTAATGTCACAATAATGCACCTCAGTAACATAAAACAATAAGTTGACACTTCCATTTAAGAAAGAAAAACATATTATAAAACTAAATCCACAATATTTGTTTGTTAAACTCTTATTTAGCACTTACTATATGCTAGGTACTATTCTAATCATTTTTTAAATATTAATTAACTCATTCAGGCTTCATAAAAAAATATGAGGTAAGAACTATTATTATCATCATTTTGCTCATAAGGAAACTGAAGCACAGTGAGGTTAAACAGCTTGCCTAAAAGCACAGTGGCAGAGCCAGGATTTGAACAGAGGCAGTCTGACTTCAGAGTCCATGCTCATAAGCACTATGCTTTGCTGTATGGTATAAACAAGAAGTACAAAGTGTCGTGAGACTGTGTGAAGGTGACTCGGCCTGGTCAGGGGAAGGGAGCCCAGTTAGGGAAGACATGTGCTAAATCTTAGGTAAGCATGTATCAGGCAAGTTAGAGGGGTGGGGCAGAGGGAGGAGAGCACAGTGTTTGGAAAGATTAATAAGGAACCTCCCAGTCAGGTGGGCCATCCTTCCCAGATGCCATTAAGTATCCTTCCCATGGAAACTCTCTCTCTCTCTCTTTCTCTCTTCCCCCTCCTCCCCACCCCCCAACCCACCTCTCTTTGAATGCGCACTTGGGAATTCGGTATGTCTTTAATTTTAGAGAGACTGAAATTTCTTTCAATAATGGGAACCGGTGGCTGGCATAAAAAACTCTGGATGCTTCAAAGCATATCTTCATGCTTTCTCTTCCATACTTAAGAAAACCAATCCACCTTTCTTAGTTTTTAGGTCAGGAGTTTGGTAAAGCAAAGGACGTTTCTGATTATGAGAATTCAGATTAGCTATCAAATTATGTTTGGGGGAAAAGGAATGTTCATTTGAATCTAGGGTTGTTTTGTTTTTTTAAGCACTATTTCTTGGACAGTGTGGATTTCAAAGTATTGCATTTGGAGTCTCCCTGGATGTGTCCCCAGATCCAAAGTCTTGCATCTGAATTCAGCTACAAACATCTGGATGACAGGAATGCTATCTTCTTCATCTTTCTCACACACGTGTGCACACACACACAGGTATACACACATACTGACACAGACAATCCCCACACAGCAGGCCTTCAATATATGTCTTAAATTAATGCATAATTAAGTCAACTCATGATAAGGTACTGTGACCATCTTATTTACCATTGCATTCATATTTGAAACCCCAAGAGTGCATGTAAATCATAAGCTTTCCTTTCCTTTGTCCCATTTATCCCCATATAAAATCGTCTTTCTGCTTCCAAAATTGACAAGGAATAAAAGTATCTTAACTCACTTCATGACTGAAATTTTAAGTATACCTTTAGCAAAATCTGAGACTTCAAAGCTGCGTGCCCTTTAGCCCAGGTAAGTAACGAGTGTCCTCAAGCATTGGCATTATTTAATGAAGCTCATGGAAATTCATTCTATGCCTGAATATGTTGACTCTGCTTCTGTCTGAAGCCTGCTGGAAAAACTCAGAATTCCAGTGGTTTAATTGAGGATATATTGATTGTAAGCTGATTCTGAGCTATTGCTCAGCCATTATGTTTTAAAGACAGGGTCTTACACTCAATTAAATAAAAGAGAAAGCTGGGCTCGGTGGCTCAGCCTGTAATCCCGCGCCTTTGGGAGGCTGAGGTGAGTGGATTGCCTGAGCCCACGGGTTTGAGACCCGCCTGGGCAAGCGAGACCTCATCTCTACAATAAATCAAAAAAAATTAGCCGGGCATTGTA
>CAUYQG010278605.1:0-19169 GCA_963574415.1 Tarsius wallacei
CTACTCAAAAAAAAAAAGAAAGAAAACTCTTAAAAAGATTTGAGGTATCATTTTCCCTATGACTGTCGCTTCGTAGTCATCTAACATACTATCCAGCTTGTAAATTATGCCATAAATGCAAAACTGTGCCTGTCTCTTCACGGTTTGCTCAACTACAAGCTTGAATTAGACACATGAGGCTCTACTTACCCACTGCTTATAAGAAAAAACAACTCCTTCAGAGTTTCCTGTCATCAGATTAACCCCCAGTGCAGGGACTAAAAGTGGTCTACTGGAGAGAACTGTCTCTAAATTGTATTCTCTGTGATGTAATCCCAATGTTGCCCAAAATCTGAGCTGTGGAGTCACGAATCTGAAAAAAGGGCCAACTTTATGGTCTGGCTGTTCATCTTGTTATCTTCACTTAGGTCTACACGTAGAGCCTTTGCCTTCTCGGGATAATTGAGCAATCTCAGATTTAGTGCCAGGCTAGACTCTCAAACCAGTTTCTATCAGTTAATACTAACTCTTGGTTAGGACTCATGTCTATGGAGTTGGCATTCTCTCCTGAAAAGGAACAGGGCTACAACTACGCATCTTCAAATCATTGCTTTGCCCACAAATCACATGATCTGAAAAGATGAAGCTGATCAGAAGGCTGCTATATAGACACTTTCATTTAAAATGTCCCTGCTGTGACAGCTCCCAGAAGATTAGCTGGCGTGATCCCCACCCCCCAGACACACACTCATGCCTCTCCTATAGAAGTTTAAGGATCAGGTGTACAGAACAATTTGTGAAATGTCTTACAGAGTGCTGCATGAGTTTGTCTTTCTACTAAGCAACAAAGAATCATCACCATGGGGTGAGGGGACCTTACTTGTTGGATGACTGATACAATTAGAAACTGAGAAACCAATCTAAATGTCCCAACATAAATAATATGGTAAAATAAATGATGGCTACTCCATGCATGTTCCTTTATGATGATGAGTTCCAGAAATACTTCATGACATGGAGAATGTGGGATGTCTCCTGAATTGCTGCTGTCATGGGATACTGAGGTTTTGGTCAGTCCTTACTTTGTACCTGTGTCTCACTACTTGTGACGATGTCTCAGTATTGGTATTCTTAATTCTTTTCTCTCTCTTTTTGAAAAAAAATTTTTGTCTTATTTATTCATTTATTTTAGAGATAGAGTCTAGCTATGTTGGCCAGGCTGTTCTCAAACTCTTGGTCTCAAGCGATCCTCTCACCTTGACTTCCCAAAGACCTGGGATTATAGGGGTGAACTATTCCTAATTCTAATCTCAAAATGACTTTGGTATAAATTAGGGCTGCCTGGCTTACCAAATAATAATACAAATGTTGAGTTAAACTTAAATTTCAGATAAAAAACAAATAAGTAGGCTGGGAACAGTGCCTTACGCCTGTAATTCCGGCACTTTGGGAGGCAGAGGTGAGAGAACTGCTTAAGTCCAGGGTTCAAGAGAAGTCTGGGAAACTTGGTAAGACCTCATCTCAAGAATAAATGAAAAAATTAGCTGGGTGTGGTGGTGTACACCTGTGGTTCCAGCTACTTGGAAGGCTGAGGTGGAAGGATCACCTAAGCCCAGCAGGCTGAGGCTGCAATGGCCATGAGCGTGCCACTGCACTCCAACCTGGGCAACAGAATGAGACTCTGACTCAAATATTTATATATATATAAATAAATAACAAGTAAGTATTTTAGTATAAGTATGTCCCATGCTACATTTGGTACATACTCATGAAAAATGTATTGTTTTATCTTGCAGCCCTAGGTATAAATATAAACTTGAGATGCATTTGTGAAGAATTTTTAAAAATATATGCACTAATTGGTGCCTTCAAAACTTTTTTTTTTTCCTTCAGACCTGGACCTGAGGTTTGGACAAGATAGTAAGCTCCATGAGGGCAGTGTCTAGGTTTGCTTTTTTAAGTTTTATCTCTGATATCTAGCTCAGTGACTTGTACATAATAAGCTCTCAAAGCTATCCACGGAGACAACAAATGAGTGAATGGTTGGTGGAAGTCTGGATATCTCTCTTGTGCTACCTTACTCCTGGGAGACTTCAGTTTTCCTTCTGTTAAAGGAATGACCCCATTGTTCTCAATCCTCCAAGAAGTTTCCATCTTCTTTTCTCTCTGTGCATAGGTGAGTGGAAGAAGGGCATCCCACTAGTATAAGAAGTAAGTCTAAAAAGCATGTCCACATCCTAAGAGACATTCTTGGAACATTCTACTTAGAGCAAAAGCTGACTTTGACCAATTTGACCTAGGGACAATCCTGTCTCTCACCTGCTTACTCTGCTGGTCTTTTGCACTTTTGTTGGATTTTTTTGGAATGGCAGCCTGGGCTTGACAACTCATGTATGAAAATGCTTACTTAGCTTTGCCAAGGGATTAAAAAAGAATCTACACAGCCACCAACAATTTTCATTAACTGCATCCACCCTTGTTTTTATCTGATTCTACTTTTTGGCCTCTTTTAATTTCTGTCCTGACTCCACCACCAACCCTTTTCTGATATATTTCCAATGACTGATTTCCATGGCCAGGCTTCTTAAAATTTATTTGATTGTTGTTATTTTAGGAGGTATTCCATTTCTCAAAAATAAAAAAAAACCAAAGTATTTAACGCCTTAGAAGAACCTCTATTAAGTCCTATGTCTGCTATGTGGAACTGTTTATCCTGGAGCTTCACAAACATCAGCAGTACCAATTATTGTTCTCGTTATCATACTCCTGTAACAGTGAGAAACACGTATTGCAGCAACAAAGACACAAGGTTACTTGTTCCTCATTTATTACACACAGTAGGCAATGTCTGTATCTGTCTCAAGATAACCAAGTTAATCACAAAACCGTGTCTAGTGGGAGAACTAAAGGTGCTAGGAAACATGCTAAATATTGAGGAAAAAGGCAGAAGAAGTTTGGAAGGAACAGAGAATATGAAAAAGGTCTATCTGATGGCAACGTGTATCGAAATCACAAGTGACATTGATTCAAGATGGTAATTAATGGATCAGAATGAATACTGGAAAATAGCTTGTCTGCTCCATGATTTTACAAGTGAAATAAGCCCAATGAGGAGTGACATGCTAATAGCCACTCTTGAACTAGTAGTAAAGCTGAGACCAGAATCCAAATATCCTAAATGCAGTCAAAGCCTCTTTCATTTTATAACACGGTATTTTTCCAACTGGCTGCTCTGATATCTATACTTAAAGTGAGACACTATTGTGTATGACCCCATAAAATGATGCAAGTTCTAGGGAATTAAGAAAAATGGACTGTTCCTAAGCTTTATTATTGCCTCCATCACTTATCTTCTTTTAAAAATTAATTTTAAAGTATCATGTATTTATTCAGTTATTCTTCTACTGAACGTTTTCTATGTGCTAGACATTGCTCCAAGCCACTGAAGGACCATGGTAAACCAGATGCACAGGGCTCCTCCCCCACTGAGTTTATACCTTGGAAAGAGAAAACCAACAACCATCAAATAATGAAACAGTATGGTTTTGGATTCAGATAGCTGCCAAAAAGGAAATTAACATGTTGAAGCCAGACAGGAGCTGGGCCGGTGAGATGAAGGATCTACTTTAGCCAAGAGTCCATGGGGAAGGTTTCTCAAAGGAGGTGACATTTGCCTTGATGAATGAAGGATGAGGAGACATCCATCATGCAAAAACCAAAGGCAGCATATTCCAGACAAAGGGAACATTGGAAAGAGCTTAGTGTGTTTGAGAGATAGAAAGATGTGGCTGAGGACGACAAGCAAAATGGAGGTGTTTCAAAGATTGGCTTAGGGAGGGAGGAAGAGGCCAGATCCTGAAGTCCCTTGAAGATCACAAAAAAAAAAAGTTGAATTTATTCCAAGGTCAATGGAAAGTCATTAACTTTGGAAACTTACTCTCTGTGGAGAATAATTGTAGAAGAATAACTGCGGAAGGAGGCCACAGCTGTGAACCGAGTCAAGGCTGATGGTGGGATTAACCAGGATGATGACAGTACAAGACAGGCAAGTCTACAGATTCACAGCTTCACGTTAATTTTAGAGGTGGAGCCAACAAGATCACTTGATGGGTCAATGAATGAGAATGAGGAAAAGGGAGAGACTCAAGGATGACTCTTCCATTTTGGCTTAAGCAACTAGATAAATCATGGTGCCATTGACTGGGAGGGGAAAGATTTGAAGGCCATGGTGATAGGCAAAAATTACAAATTCTTTATATGTCCTGTTTTGTTTTAGATGCTTACTAATTGGGGATGTCGGGTGGATTAAAAAAGAAAGCATGATATAAATTTGAAGCAAGGATACCTGCATAAAGGTGGTTTTGAAAACAATGGGTAAGAATAAAATCCTCTAGGGGGAGGACAGGCACACTGAGGCTTTACCAATGAAGCAGAGAAGGTGCCACCAACAAAGACAGAAGGTGCAGAAGGAGATGCAGAAAGAAAACTTGGAAAATGTGCTCTCAAGAAACAAGTATTTCAAGAAGGAACAAATGATTGACCATGATGTCAAGTGACAGCTAGTGTCAGATGAGAACAAAAACACATCTCCTGGCTTTGAAATAGCCAAGCATTGTTGGTGTCAATAAACGCAATTTCACCTTCAATAATTTTTAAAGATCACACAATGCAGAATGGTGAAGAGCTATTTTCCTATGTGTGTATATCCTTCCAAACCTATCCTGCATAAAACTATGGTTACATACACACAGATCTTTTTGTTTAAACACAAGTGGCAACACATCTATTCCCGTCATAAATTGCTTTTTTAATTTTACATATTATTTTGGAGAGCTTTCCTTGTCTGTAGGTATAGACTTATAATAACATTTGAATGGCAACTTCTCTGTTTATAAAGATTTAACCTATACTTGTGATCATTTCTTACATGCACAATTCATTATATCGCATTATACCATGTACTTCTCTAAGTACATGTGTGAACAACAATGAGTCTTCAAGGTGGAGAATTGATAGATAGAGCTCACCCTACAGGAAAAGGAGTGGAATGAAAATCCCAAAGTTTTTTCTGTTGCACCTTTCTGAGTCCTTCTGTATTGTAAAAATTGATATTTGGGAGAACTCAACAGAAATACAAAATTTGCAAGCCCCTCAATTAACAAATGAGGTCTCTTTAATGGTGATATTTTAATTGAATTTCTTATTTACTCTTGAATTCCTTAAAATAAATACATGAATCAGTAGGATTTATCTTCCTAGCTAAACAATTAAAATGGCTCTGGGGTTTTTTTGTTGGTGGTGGTTTTTTGTTTGTTTGCTTACTCTTTCCACTTATTCCCTAAGTTTGCTTAATTATTTTATCTTCACCTGCTCAAGATTTCAACAAAAACTGTAGGTTCAGAATTCTATTAATACCTATCTAGAAATTTAGAATGTTGTCATTACTTTACAATTTTCTAGATCCGACACATACTTGTTTAGAATATAACATATTATAAATACTACAACTAAGAAAATAACAAGACCGGGCAAGGTGGCTCACGCCTATAATCCCAACACTTTGGAAGGCTGGGGTGAGAAGATTACCTGAGCCCATGGGTTCAAGAACAGCCTAGGCAACTTGACGAGACCTCACCTGTACAATAAATCAAGAAAAATTATCTGGGCCTGGTGGTACATGCCTACAGTTCCAGCTACTTGGAAGGCTGAGGCAGAAGGATCACCTGAGGGATGGTCTTTCATATCTCCCTCCCTGTCTCCCAACACAGCCAACCCAAGGGGTCACAAACTGGGATGGCCCCCAAATGTGTTTTCCTTGGCTCACATAATTTTTTTTTTTTTTTTTGAGTCAGGGTCTTACACTGTCACCCAGGCTGGAGTGCAGTGGCACAATCACAACAATCCTGGCTCATGGCAGCCTCGACTTCCGGGGCTCAGGCGATCCTTCCACCTTAGCCTCCTGAGTACCTGGGACTTCAGGCATGCACCACCATACCTGGCTAATTTTTTTATTTTTTTGTAGAAACGAGACTTCACTGTATTGTCCAGGTTGGTCTCGAACTCAAGGACTCAAGCAATCCTCCCGCCTCAGCCTCCCAAGGTGCTGAGATTACAGGTGTGAGCCACCATGCCCAGCAAATATTTTAAAACTTCTGAAATCATTGCCAACATTTAATATCAGGAAATGGCATGTAAAAATTGAGACCTGTGGTTCTTTTGAATGGGTCACCCCGGGCTCCTCTGAGGACAGCCGGCTGCAAGTGAGTACCAACTGCTTCTCACACGCAGTAAGGCCCCCATGCTTTGCCACATGCCCAGTGGTTTTGTATCTGGCCCTTCTCACTTGTTCCTGTTACCTGCTCCCCCACTGTAGGCATGAGAGTTTATGACCTCTCAAAGTGAAATACTGCCAAGAGCTCTCGAATAAAGATTTGACGGCCTTGCCAAAAGAGCTGAGAAATCTTTTTATTTTTAATGTACTTCTACCTATAAGGAATTTGGGCTTTGACCTAAACTTTCTCATCAGAAATCTCTGTGGCGTACAATCTGACCCTCTGGTTTCTGGCTGTCCAGATACTTACGAGACCTGGAAGTAGGACAAAAAGGACAGGAAAGGGGAGAACAGGGTGGATTTGGCACCCACATCCCTCTTCAGGTTTCTCCCACACTCCTAGTCATCTTGTCACCATAAATACATCAAAGCCTGCAAACCTATGGCTGAAAAGCTTCTCCTGGGAGTATACACATTCTTAGTGGGATTTTCAAAGACTCAGAAATGCTATCTAATGCCAAAGACAGGGATTCGATATAATGGTTACATTCCATAGCTGGTGAAAAGGTGGTCAAGAAGATTGCCTGGAACCAGGGAACTCCTCAAAAGTCCCTTCCTGACCACAACATCCATATCTTTTTCTCTCACCATCAGACCCAAGCCCGCACTGCTTCCAGAAGACTACACATGGCATCGTCCATTTATTAGTGACCACTTTCATTCATTCACTGGTGAGATGATGAGAGACAAATGTGAAATGACCACAGTCATGACAATTCCTAAACAACAACACAAAGCCTGGCATCTGCCCGAGAGAACAGTCACTCTCACTGTGCCACACAAGGCCAAAGTCACAGATCTCAGCACACCCTAGATCCCTCCACATGGCTGGATGAGCACAAACCCAGGAATGTTATATTACACCTATAAAACTGCACTTCACAAAAGAAAGTTAAGCCATTAAGTCATTATCACTTTTAAAACTGAAGAGCAGCACATTAACCTGCCAAAGAAAACACACAGGAGCACCCCGCCAGGAAGGAGGGTGGACTGGGAGACAAGGCCACGAGAGGTCATGCAGCACTGGCCTGCATGGGAAGCACTTGAGCCCTGGCAAAACTCATTTTAAAGCTGTGCTAGACCAAAGGGAATATTATTTGTGAAAGGGCATAGCCTCAATTTGTGCGTGAGAGTCAGGTAAGATGGACCTCAGACATGTCTGACTACTTATTTCTAACTAAATATTTACTTTCCGAGTTTCCAGATCAGTCTGTAAATAGCTTATGAATGGTTTGTCTCCCAGTTAAGGAAAGAGATAGCGAATGTGCAGGTTGCCTCCATGGATCAATTACAGATCAAGTAACAGTGAGGACTAGGTAATTCTGCAATTATAAAGTGAACCCATGGGAAATGGGATTTGACTGATAAGAAGTGGATGTGTTTAACTTCTCCACTACGTACGGAGTGAGCTCTCTTACGCTCTTGTTACTCCCTTGCACCTATCTCACTCTTTTAATTATTTTTTTGAGTCGGGGTCTCACTCGGTTGCCCAGGCTGGAGTGTAGTGGCCATGATCACAACAACCACAGCTCACGGCAGCCTCAACCTCCTGGGCTCAGGCGATCCTTCCAACTCAGCATCTCGAGTAGCTAGAGTACTATAAGTGCGCATCACCCCAACTGGCTGATTTTTTTATTCTTTGTAGAGACAAGGGTTCACAATGTTGCCCAGGCTGGTCTCAAATTCCAGCAACCCACCCACCTCGGCCTCCCAAGGTCCTGGGATTAGAGGCGTGAGTCCCCCTGCTCAGTCCTACTTTACTCTTGAGGTAAAAAGAGAAACTCCAGACACCTGAAGATCCAATCCTTGATACAACAGGCCCGAATTAGTAAGAAACTTGAACCCACTCTTCTTCTTTCACAGGTGTGATTTCATCTGATCCTGCTAACTACTTCAATCACTTCATTCCTCCCTACCTGTCCTTTTCCCGTACCCTTTGTCAATGACCATGTTTCCATGCTCCGCTCTGAGTTTTCTTCAGCAGAAATGGCTTATGGAGAAACGTAACGAATGGGTACTATCTGTGGGAGCCAAAGCCTTAAACTTAATCCTGGGCCACATTTATAAAGGGACAGTTGTCTCTCTAGAGAATAAGGAAAGGGCCTTATTCTGAAGAGCTACGTATGCAGGAGATGATTTATATCGTATACAGTGATAGAAGGCAAAAGTAGACTCGATGGGTGGAAGTTATGGCAAGTCGATTATAACTAACAAGTTAAAACTCTCCAAATGTAGAAATGTTTGCCTCGTCTGGTAGTGATCTTCCTGTCACTGGATACGTCCAAATAGGTCTGAAAAAAATTCTTTGGGTGGTACAATGGAGGGTATACCAGTGTTGGATAGGAAAGTCACCAGATAAATCAACTCTAATTCTAAGGAGTCTGCAATTCCACAGCAAATAGTGTTATAGAAATATAAACAGTTTCCATAAATGAGAAACATAGCTATATACAACCATGTACAAGGCAGACTGACTGAGTATGAACTTAAGAAAAGACAAGATGGGAGAGGTGCCTATCCCTGACCCGCAGCAGGGGGTGACCCTGTCCCAAATCTGAGATAGAAAAAGGAATGGAAATTATCTTAAAAATTAACAGCCCAGAACCTTCGAGGTAAAATCTAACGGGGAAAAGGCGAAAGCCGTGCTTATGTAATTAACTATACATGGGTGTCTAATTTAATGGCGGTTTATGGTTTTATTTCTTAATTTTTTTGAGTTAGGGTCTCACTTTGTCGCCCAGGCTAGAGTGTAGTGGCACGATCGCGGGTCACCGCAGCCTCAACCTCCTAGATCCTTCCACCTCAACCTCTCAAGTAGCTGGGAATACAGGAGTGTGCCACCCCGTCCAGCCAAGTTTTTTTATTTTTATTTTTGTTGTTGTTGTAGGGATGGAGTCTCACTATGTTGCCTCATCTGATCTCAAACTACTAGGTTCAAGCAATCTTCCCACCGCGGCCTCCCGAAGTGCTGGGATTACAGGCATGAGCCACTGAGCCTGGCCTGGTTTTATTTTCAAAAAGTCAAATATGCCCCCCTCCCTAATAAGGGATTTAGGATTTCTGTTTTTCTGTTTCTGGATGAGAAGAAAGAATATGAAAGAAAATGATCTCTGCATACCCACCCAACCCCATGAGCAGCCAAAGAGCATATAACAAGCTTCTATCCAGTTTTCCTTCAGATAACACCCTCCTTGGCCAGAATGTCTGTGGCTGGCAAAAATTTATAAACAGACTAATACGAGGCTTTGGGAATGTGAACTCAGACTATTGTTTCTAAAATTTAGCTTAGGTGTCCTGGAGAAAGCTTGGTCAGTCAAAAAGAAAGATACGGACAAGAAGGACAGAAGAGTTTTTGGCCAGACTGCTGTGAAATATACCAGCACTTTCTGCAAAACTGAGCTATTATTGTTCGGTTGCTACTAAATTAGAAGTCTGTGAGTCCCTGTCATTTAAAAAGTTAATCATAACATGATGTTAACACATGGGAGTCAAGGCTATTCTTGTTCTCTGGGCTCATGTGCCCCAACTGACCGCAGCATTTTCTTAGCACTGAGAGGGCTGTTCTTACAAGGTTGCTACTTCTGTATTTCTTTCTTTGGAACTAAATAAAAGCAAGAGGTGAGAAAAAGGAGCCATGGAATTTACTACAAGTCAAATCCAGGACCAGTTCAGTGTGTGTATTCCCTGCAACTCACTCATGCGTTTTCCCTTTTGAGAAGGTGGTGATCAAAAATAACCTTAAGATTGCATCACAAATGTCTCCCACAAAGCCACTTCACATGGTCCAAACCCACAAAAGCGTCTCCACTTCGGCATACAAGTCACCCACCCTACACACACCCAGGATCAAAGAAAAAGAGATCTGCCTAAGAAGCCAAGTCACACCAATAGGTCAGCTGGGAGTGAAAAATATAGGATGCGCTTGTAGAAATTTGCATAGACTCTAAGTCTCTTTCTCCAAAAAACATGTACTAATTAGGAAGAAGAGGATACAGGCACACTTTCCTGTGCTTCACTTTACAGCACTTCGCAGATATTGTGCTTTTTGCCAATTGAAGGTTTGTGGCAACCTCACATCAAGGAAGCCTGCCAGTGCCATATTTTTTCCAACAGCATGTGCTCACTCCGTGTCTCTGTGTCACATTTTGGTGAATCCTGCAATATTTCAAACTTTTTCATTGTGATTCCATCTGTTGTTGTGATCGTGATCGAGGTTTTTGATGTTACTGTTGTAATTGTTTTGGGATGGCACAAACCTCGCGCATATAATACAGTGAATTTAACCGATAAATGTTGTCTGTGTTCTGACTTCTCCCCCAATCAGCCAGCCCCATCTCTCTCCCTCTCCTTGGCAACTCCATATTGAAATCGGCCAGTTAACAGCCCTATAATGGCCTCTAAGTGTTCAAGTGAAAGGAAGAGTCACACAGTCTGTCACTTTACATCGAAATCTAGAAATGATTACACTTAGTAAGAAATCCATGTGGAAAGCTGAGACAGCAATCTAGGCCTTTTATTACCCAAGTTGTGAATTCACAGGAAAAATTCTTCAAGGAAAGTGAAAGTGCTGCTCTAGTGAACACACATGATAAGAAAGTGAAACAGCCCACTTGCTGATATGGAGAAAGTTTTAGTGGTCTGGATAGAAGCTCAAACCAACCAACAAGCCATCTCTAGAAGGTGCAGCAAGTTATCCAGAAGAAATAGTTAAGATAATTGAAGGAGGTGGCTACACTAAACAGATTTTCAATGTAGATAAACAGCCTCCTATTGAAAGAAGATGTCACATGGGGCTTTCACAGTTAGATGCCTAACTTCAAAGCTTCAAAGGACAGGCCAACTTTCTTGTTAAGGGCTAATGCAGCCGGTAATTTCAAGTTGAAGCCTATGCTCATTTACCTTTCTAAAAATCCTAGGGCCCTTAAGAATTATGCTAAATCTACTTTGTCTGTGCTCCATAAATGGAGCAACAAAGCCTGTACGACAGCACATCTGTTTACAGCATGGGTTACTGAATATTTTAAGCTGACTGTTGAGACCTATTGCAACCAAAAAAAAAAATTCTTTCAAAATATTACTGCTCATCAACAATACACCTAGTCACTCAAGTGCTGTGACAGAGATGTACAAGGAGATAATTGTTGTTTTCATGCCTCTGACACACCATCCATTCTGCTGCAATGGATCAAGGGGGAATTTCGACTTTCAAGTCTTTTTAAGAAATACATTTAATAAGGCTATAACTGCCATAGACAGTGAATCCCCTGATGGATCTGGGCAAAGTAAATTGAAAACCTTCTGGAAAGGATTCACCATTCCAGATGCTAGAACATCTGTGATTCATAGGAGGAAGTCAAAATATCAACATTAACAGGAGTTTGGAATAAGTTGATTTCAACCCTCATGGTTGACTTTGAGGGGTTCAAGACTTCATTGGAGGAAGTTTCTGCAGATGTGGTGGAAACAGCAGGAAAACTAGAATTAGAAGTGGAGCTTGCAGATGTGACTGAAATGTTGCAATCTTATGATAAAACTTGAATGGATGGCAAGTAACTTCTTATGGCAGAGCAAAGAAAGTGGTTCTTGAGATGAAATCTACTCCTGGTGAAGATGCCGTGAATGTTGTTGAAATACCAATAACGAATTCAGAATATTACATGAACTTAGTTGATAAAGCAGAGTCAGGAATTGAGAGGATTGACTCCAATTTCGGAGGCAATTCTAAAGTGGATAAAATGCTATCAAACAGCACTGCATGCTACAGAGAAATCTTTCATGAAAGGAAGAGTCAATTGATGTGGCAAATTTCATTGCTATTAGATTTTAAGAAATTGCCACAGCCACCCCAAACTTCAGCGACCACAATCCTGATCAGTCAGCAGGCATCCACATCGAGGCAAGATCCTCCATAAGCAAAAAAGATTAGGACTCGCTGAAGGCTCAGATAATCATTAGCATTTAACTAAGGCATGAATTTTTTTTAGACATAATGCTATTGCACACTTAGTAGACTAAAGTGTAGTATAAACATAACCTTTTTATGTATTGGAAAACCAACTTTTTTATGTGACTTGCATTATTGCAATATTTGCTTGATTGTGGCAGTCCAGAACCGAATCTGCAATATCTCCAAGGTATGCCTGTAGTAATTTTAAAGTGGAGAAACCTGGCAAGATGCCATGTTAACCATGTGATCAAAGTTAACACCCCCAATAATGAAACAAAACAATATCGTGTGCCTCCCAACCTGATGCACTGAGAACACATCACTTCTCTGGTTTTCTTTCCAAACCTGAATCTAATCACAAGGAAACAGGCAAACCAAACATGAGAAATATTCTACAAAATAACTGGCCAGGCAGGGCTTGGTGGCTCAGCCTGTAATCCCAGTACTTTGGGAGGCCAAGGCGAGTGGAATGCCTGCCTAAGTCCGCGGATTTGAGACCCGTCCAGGCAACTTGGTGAGAACTTGTCTCTACAATAAATCAAAAATTCGCCAGACATGGTAGTGTGCACCTGTAGTTCTGGCTCCTTGGAAGGCTGAGGCAGAAGGATCACCGGAGCCCAGCAGGTCAAGGCTGTGGTGGCCGGGAGCGTGTCACTGCACTCCAGTCGGGGCGGCAGAGTGAGACCCCCAACTCAAAATAAAATAAACAAACAAATAAATAAATAATTGGCCTGAATTCTTCAAAAAATCTCTAGCTCATAAAAGAAAAAAGAAAAAAAAAAAGAAAGTCAAAGAAATATGGCAGAGTAAAGAGGACTTGAAAAACATGACAACTAAATGTGATCCTGGCCCTGAAAACAGACAATTAAAAAATTTTGACAAAGTCTATACAGTAGTTAATAATAATGAATCAATGTTAATATCCAATTTCTATTACCATACTTATGGTTATGAAACAGAATGTCTTTATCTTTAAGAAACACAGAGTTAAGTATTTAGTTGAAGGAGCATCATACCTATAACTTACTCTCAAATATTCGGGAGAAAAAACTTTTATACAGACATGCCTATGCATATATATGTGTGTGTGCATATGTCCGTGTGTGTACACAAAGTAGACAAAAGAGTAATCAAGGAAGTATGGCAAAATGTATACAACATTAACATTTAGGGAATCTAGGAAGCGTATATAGGAATTCCTCCTAGGTGGGCCTAAACTTTTAAAGGAGGAAGCCAGAGAAGAAGGACTCCCATGTCCTTTGATCCCTAGCCCCTGACACTGAGAAGAATTGCAATGTCTTGGGCTTCACTAAAAGCTACCATCAGAGACCCCACCAGCAAACTTCCTTATGTCACCACTATATCTCTGAACCCCAGGGTCTTGTACAGGACCTGGTATGCTAGGACTCAAATGGTCAGTGAATGAGTGAACCACAGGAAATATCTAAAAGAAATTATGGGCAAACCCCTCTCTGTGGTGACCCCTCTGCAAAACTAGTAGAACTGTGGCACTCCTGTGTAAATGCTGGGTGAGAATGACTGGCAGAAGGCATCAGAATAGAGAGTAAGGTACTCTACTCTGAAGGATTCTTTTCACTGAGGAGGAAGGGGAATGAACCAGGTATGCTTGGTCTGGCCAGAAGTGACCTTGTTCCTGTGAACTGGATATGCCTTCCAAGTACTATGTGACCCAGCATCCAAGGTCTCTGTTGGATCACACAATAAGCCATTTGATGTACTGAGGTAAGAAGAAACGAAGACCGAGATAGCAATAAGGATTCAAATGGCTCTACATTCCGTACATCCTTCATCATGGAAACAATGTCTCATTTCTGTTCTGCCCTTACTTCCCAAATCAGCTATTAATAGTACTTGGTTTTCAATTTCACATTGACTTTGCACACGCGGTCTGAAATCAGAATCGTTTTAATTACCAAAATTCAAAAAAGTTTTACAGATGAAAAATGTGACTTTGGCTTATTCAGAAATGTCCCAAAAGATGGCTTTTTCGGAAAAATTCAATTCTGAATAGAGACGAAGGGGAAAAAAAGCAATCCACAGGCTCCTGAAGTACAACTATTAGGAGATGTTCCCACAACCCACAGAAAAATTGGGACCTCGAAGAAATGTGCTTTTTCTAACCACCAAGACACAATTTCACAATCATGAACACTGTGTCGTAACATTCCAGAAAAAAATTAAACAAGGTAAAGCAAACACATCACAGAGGGCAAGACTACAAATTGCAAATCTCATTTGCTTATTAATTCAAATAGGGGCCTGTTTATTAAAAAAAAAAAAAAAATTTCTAGGGCTCTCTGAGATTGCAATGCTCACTGGTAGGAAATTGTTTACCAATGTCTTTGAAAATGAGTTCTTATGGTAAACCCAAATCATATGGGGGAAAAAAAGCAAAAACACCCTAATCAATTACTCATACACAGCAAGCCCACAAAGGACGAGTCTGAGAAGCCAATTAGTTTTGGTCAGAAGTTCCTTCCTCCAACTTAATTAATAAGGGCAGATCATTAACTTGACCTCGGGGTTTTAGTTTCAAAGCTGCCCCACCCTAAGATGGGAGAACCTAGGCATACCATACTTCCTTCTAAGCTCTCCTAGGGATATGTTGTTTGTTCAACCGGAAAGGACTTGGTGCAAAAAAAATGATACCTAATGAGTTCCCAAGAGCAGGAGCCAGTTTCCACCCCTTCTATGTTCATTGTTCCTCCAGTCCTGATACAGAGACCCATTAAGGTCCCTCCATATTGGCACAGTCCCTGGAGAAGGGCATGGTAGGTGTTTGGGAGCTCCTGCACATTCTTGAAAGCATCTCTGAGAGTCCCCTTTCTTCGATGCACTCCCAGTAAGTAGCTTCAGGGGATCCTTGACTTCCCTGCAGACTTAAGCCCAAAGATGTAAATCCCTACTTACCCCCTTTCTTTGAACTATATAGTATCAAAGTAATCCTAAATCTTGTGATTTGCATAACTTTTGCAACGCTTCATGTCTTAGGCCTTGTAAACTTCCTTTATGCTAAATGTCACTATCTAAATGCAAAATGCAGCGGTAACTTAAGTTCTAAACCATGCTCTGCTGGTCACGTGGCTAATGTATAGGTGCCGACAACTCTGGACTATAAAAGTGAACTGTAAAAGCCTGGAGGGTGAGTAGAACCATTTTAGAAAGACCTCGAGTCTGGCTCTGCTCCCTGGATTTGAACTCAGAATTAAACTTCTTTCTACCAGTTCCCTGCCCCTTGGATTTACTGGTATCAAGGGAAGCAGCCGAGCCTTATTCAAACTATAAGAGTCTTTGATAGGATCTAGACCTTGTGCTGCCAATAATGTGACTCAATGCCAGATAAAATCATGAGGATTCAGGGTTCTGGAAGAAACCCCTTCTTCTGTGGAGCTAACAGAACTTGAGATCTGTATGCAAACAGGTAAACAGTAAGTATTCGTAAAACTTCAATCATCCTCAATCTCCATCTGCCCGCCCCTCCCCTTCTCATTTCTCCATAAGAACCCATCCCTATGCATCCCCCCTGGGCTGCCCTACAACTGGGATGAGAGCGGCACATCAGTAGAAATCATGTCATTGTCTAAGTTAGACACTAGACCGAAGGATAATATGACAGCTCTAGAAACGTGAACCTTCATCATGCTGGTCATCAGCAACTATGTGTTATCGCCAATGAAAAATGCAGAAGCTTTGCCTTTTGGTCCCCACCCAGCTGGTTCTTCTTACCTTTGGTTCCATTGAAATGAAACTGTGGGTTCCTCTGCTCGAAAGAACTGACCTTTTAATCGTCCTGCTATGGTAAAAGTGGTAGTAGTCCTTCAGGGCCCCTATCTGCAAAGGCAGGGTAGGAAGGAGAGAACAAAAGAGAAGGCATTAATGTATGAAAACAGACTTCTGTTTTCCTGTTTTTCATTAAAACAGGAACAAACAAAAAGGACCATAAATTATGCAGCTGCTGGCTGTGTTTAAATGTTACCTGAGCCTAGGTGATCACTTTTCAAAAGGACATGTGATATGAAATGGAGTGTCCTTGAGGCAGTGACTGCGGAACTAAAGATTCTAATGGGGCAGCTTAGCCTATCCGCATCTCTATTTTAATGTTTAATTTATATGCAGCATTTTAAGTAATTCTATATCAATCTATATCCAAGTATGTGTGGTGTGGGGGGAATCAAATAGCTATCTAGTTATAAAAACACACTGCATTTTGTTTGCTCCAAGAAATGTGCAATGAAGGACCTTGTTAGATTATTTATATAGTTAATTTGAACCATGTCCCAAGCAGCTGATCATTCACAAAGACAACACGACTTCGTTTGTTTACTGACTTCTGTATACAGTTTAAATACGTAGCTCTTATTCATATACTGCAGAACTTAAAGTGGAATGGTAATTTCAAAAAAAAAAAAAAACGAAAGTCACACAGCCTACCTATCAGCTAAGCTTTCTGTGTAGACAGTTCAAAGCACTTTATCTTCACCATTTCTTTAACATTTTAGTCTTCTCATTTATGTTCCTTAACTAAAAACAATTAGGTCTGTTCAGGATGGCTTTGAAAATAAGCCACGAGGGGGTAAAAAACTAGCAAAAATCCAAACAACCGTATTTTCTCAGCAGATTATAAAATGCAGATCACAGAATGGAAACTTTATCGTACAACAAAGACATGAGAGCTTGGTTCTAATTCCAGCTGGCTATCACCAGAGCTAAATAGCATATACTTAACTAAGCCTCCGTTTCCTTTTCTATGAAATTGGACTTTGGGCTTAATTCCTAGGACCACTGTAGTGCTCAAGTTCCTTTCTTTGACATTGATAAGTGGCTATTTCTCCAGAACATTCATGGCTTTGCCCTGGAAGAATGACTATCATCAGGAGGTTTGACTTTCCTAATTTAAAAGCAACAAAAAAAAGTCATTGGCCTAGGTTAATTTTTCAAGATAAAAGGTTTAGCCCCCGCTTTTCATCACATTCTCAGCCACCATCCCATTCAAGGCTGTGCCATTTGGAAATTATCTCTTCATTGGGACTTTGCACAGTACTTAAATGTCTCATCATCATTAAGATTTGAAAGTCTGAAGTCTCCCTGGGTGCGAAGGCTCATACCTGTAAACTCAACACTTTGGAAGGCCAAGGTGGGAGGATTGCTTGAGCCCAGGAGTTCAAGACCAATCTGGGTAACACAGCAAGACCTCAACTCTACATACATACATACATAAATACCCAGGCACAGTGGCACACACCTGTAGTCCCAGCTACTCAGGAGGTTGAGGTGGAAGGATTGCCCGAACATAGCAGGTCGAGGATGTGGCAAGCCATGATTGTGCCACTGCACACCAGCCTGGGAGGCGACAGACTGAAACCCAAGCTAAAAAAACAAAAAAGCCTGAAGTCTCACAGTTTGTATTCAAGTGGAAACTGCCCTGACCTATCCAGAAGAAAAATCCTGGACTCTGAAAGCAAGTGGAGAATGCGGGCAGCGAAATCCCAGCTGAAACCGCTCACCTAGGCGATCCTGGCCTCTGAAGCAGCCGCTAACAACGAGGCAGAGGGCACGGATGCCAGCCCCAGCCTTCAGGAGTGTTTCATGGAGGGATTTGCAGGCCAGTTTTAAGATTCCAGTATACTAAGGGCAGAATTCAGGAGTGGTTGCGTAATCCTTTACAAGCAAATCTTAAAATCCCAAACAGCTTAGAGTTTTCGTCTCATGCAACTTGTGTCAAGAGTTCCCTGGTTCACTACAGTAATTCCTGTGGAAAGGAATCAGAATCTCTGAGGAAGAATCTCACCGAACAACCAGGATAGTTGCTTCGGGTCTTCTCACAGCCATCAGCACCACGCTCCCCTCTCAAATCTGTTTTCTACACGGTTGTTGGAATGATGCTTACAAAATACAAATCAGGCTGTGTTATATGTCATTCCACTGCCTAAAATCCTTGAGTGGCTTCTCTAAGCTCTTCAAATAAGTAGTATTTAATTAACACTTCATACTATTTCAGGCTGGATGTGGTGGCTCACACCTGTAACCCTAATGCTTTTTGAGGTCAAGGTGGGAGGATGGCTTGAGGCCAGGAGTTTGAGACTCACCTGACATAGCAAGACTTCATTTGTACAAAAAATTTAAAAATTAGCCAGGCGTGGTGGTGCCTGCCTGTAGTCCCAGCTACTCAGGGAGCTGCTCGAGCAGGAGGATCGCTTGAGCCTAAGAGTTCACGGCTGCAGCGAGCATGACCACTCACTACACTCCAGCCTGGACAACAGAGCAAGACCCTGTCCCTAAAACAATAATAACAATATTTCATAATACAGTTTTTGAAGATCAGAATAACAATATCATATTAAACACTTATACTGTGCTAGGATTACTCTAACTCATCCAATGAAGACCATTATCCTCTGATGGGTCTGCAGGACCTGGCCTAGCCTCACTCTCTAGCCTTAACTCAAATCACACTCACCCTTCTTTTCTGAACTGTGGCCATGCTGGCCTTTCATCAGGTTCTTCTTTTCGTTCTTTTTTTTTTTTTTTGAGTTGGAGTCTCACTCCGTCGCCCAGACTGGAGTGCAGTGGCCGCTCCCGGCCACAGCAGCCTCGACCTGCTGGGCTCCAGCGATCCTTCCGCCTCAGCCTTCCGAGTAGCCGGAATTACAGGCGCGCGCTACCAAGCCCGGCTGATTTTTTTGATTTATGGTAGAGATGAGGTCTCGCCAAGTTGCCCAGGCGGGTCTCGAACCCGTGGGCTCAGGCAATCCACTCACCTCGGCCTCCCAAAGCGCAAAATTACAGGCTGAGCCACCGAGCCTGGCCTCATCAGGTTCTTGACCTTGTCGTGCTTGCTCTACCTGCAACGCCTCCCTTACCTCCACCCTCCCTACTTACACTCCTCTTCTT
>CAUYQG010278606.1:109-10783 GCA_963574415.1 Tarsius wallacei
GTTTCCCACCACTGTCAATCCTTTTCTTATAGTAGCCCAACCTTTCAATTCATGGTTTAGCATAATCATCTCTAGTAAACTTTTAGATTCCTTGTCAAGGCAGATGGTCAAAGATCACCCTTTGGCTGGCCAAAGCCTAGAAGTTTGTGGGTTACAAATGTCTAACAAGTCTCTTTCAGGAAAAATCCCTGGGCCCAAAACCCCCCAAGTTAACCTAATCAGCCCTTTGTGACCCAGGTGACTCAGACAGGCCCCACCATGGCAGCAGTCATGTGACTAACCCACCCATCTGCCTGCTGTCCATCACCTGACGTCAGTACCTGCACTTGCCAGCCCCTTCGTGATGAAGTGGAGCAGACCACCACCCAATCACCTCAATGATCTTCCCCCATCAAGGGAAATGGTTATAAGGACTCAACCACAAGCAGCCATTGGCCATTGCCTTGCTAGACTCTGGTGTGGCCATGAGCTCTTTGAGCTATGGCTGTCACCGTGCTTCCTGTCTTTGGCCCCCTCCCCCACCTTGGGGAGGTGAATCTTCTCTCTCCATTCTTTTTTTCTCTCTAATTTACTTTTAAATACACTATATTTTTTAACCCCCAAAATAAAAAGGAGTGTGTTGTAAATGTGATGGTTTTAGTACCATCCTGGGTATATCGGGCGTAGAAGATGCATCTCTGGATCCCTCATATTTAGGAGACTGGTTATACTGCAAGGGGTTATCCCAGATTATGTGTGACACATAACTATAAAATGGAATATGATAAAGACCACCAGAAAAAGAGAATGGAACTTGTGAACAAATCATGGAATTTAAGACAGAGGTAACTTTTGAGGATAATGGGGGGGTCCCCAGCAGATTGATGATGGCATTTCAAGTGGAAGGGGGGTATAAACACATAAATATGGTGGGATCCTATAGTGTTGTTTGCTGAAAGTTAAGTTGTCCTGTTCCGGTACAATGTCAGAGTGTTCATGAAAGAAGTAAGACTTAAAAGGTAGACTGGAGCAGTTCTTAAATGCCAGCATTAAAGAATGCATGCTTACCTCATTTAGCACAGGACAACATTGAGATTTATTTTGGAGGGAGGAGTTGTAACATGGTTAGAGGTGCACTTTAGGCAAAGCACCTTGGCACCAGAATGTGGTCAAAATGTGAGTGGGGTGAAAGGGGTTAAGCAGGAAAAATGAAGGACCTATTAAAATAATCCTGGTAGGAAGTAACGTAAACCATTGCTAAGGAAGCTTGTGAGAATAAGGGTGAAGAGACAGATGTAAGAGACCAGGTGTATGATGGACAACTGACTTAAGCCAGGAAACTTTCTGAACTTTTCAGGATTTCAGAGAGAATAATTGGAAAAAAGATAAAGCAGGACAGGGCACTGATGAGGGTTTAGATGGGTATAAGTAGGCAGGGGTGCCTTCTGTGAAAGGCATTTCAGTGTAGTGCTAGACTCAGACTGCTGGTTTGAATCCTGGCTCCCAAAATTACCAGCTTTATGACCTTAGGCAAGTTAATCGACTTTGGTATATCTCAGTTTTCCCATCTGTAAAGTGGGTTTGATAATAATACCTCAAGCCTGATTTGGATATAGATGAGCGTAATAATGTTTATATTACCTGTTAGTCCTGCCTGGCTGAAAGTCGAGTTGTCCAGTTATGGTACATTTATTTCTACATTTTAGGAAATGCACTGTTTAGGTGTAGGTCCTATTAATTAATTAAGTGTAGGTTCTATTATTGGAAAGCATAGGCACTATTTTTTTTTTTAATCTTTACTGTTCTACCACATGGTTATTTTTTATCCCATTATCATATATGAGTAAACCGAGACACAGAGGCCATATTATTTAAAGCAGTCCTTTAGCCTGAAATGTTTCCCCCTATTCTCATGTAAGCATTTTAGTTAAAAACAGACCTCTGTGCCTTTCTGTGTTTTAGGTTTTGTTTTTGTTTTTATAGAATTCAGATAGTGGTTATTTCTGAACAACTGATTACATTGACCTATAGGCTAGATCCCTAAAGAAATCCTCAGAGTTGAAGTTTTTCTCATAAAGTAGATTGAACAAATGCAGGACAGAAATGAGAAACAGCCCAGGAAGGATGGGAAGACCAGAAGAGATTTCAGGAAATGATAAATATAAAAAGTTATTTGCAGAAGATAAAATGAAGGAAGAAAGTATGCACACACATATTTGTAATTGTAATAGTTGATTATTCCTGTGTCTAATATTAAACTGGCTGATTTAATTTATTTATTCATTCCATAGGCACTTATAGCACTGCCAGCCATGTGAGCGACAGTGTTGTGTTTTCCTTTTTAATTCTTTGTGCGCTAGGATTTACCTTTGATTGAGAAGATGTCTAACACAAAGATAATCTCATTCCCAAAAGCATTTTCCAAGAACAATAGATTATCTGCTGGTCCTTGCAGGGAAAAAAATAATGAGGACTAAATTTTAAAATATATACATTTTGTTAAAACTGCCATTCTTAACTTTTCCCCCACTACTAATATACTAGTGATCTTGCTGCCTTTCGGCATCACGGGTCCTCGGAAACGATGTACACTTCTGTTGGAGACCTTCTCGAAGGTCAGAAGAAGCCATCAGTTCAGAGAAAAATGTCTTCCCTGTCAGAACAGAAAGAATCCCAACTGATTGGAATCTATTCAAACCCAAGGCCCAAGGTGTGGCAATGGGATGGAGGGGATTTTCTTGACTCCATCCTGAGTCAAGAACCGCTACGGCTAAGAGAAAAGGAGAGCATTGTGGGAAAACCACTAGTCCAGGTCAGGCGAGCTGGACCCTTGTCCCAAGTCAGTTACTCATGCTTCAGCTTCGTGATCTTAGACAAGATATATTTGTTAGTTTCCTCATATGTAAAGACCTGGCACTAGATGATCTCTAAGCTTCCTCCCAACTCCTACATTCATGGTATTTATAAATTCAATCGGCATTGATTCATCTTGGCAGTGGGATTGTAAAGAATAACAAACCTGTGATAAAGAGACATAAGTGACAGAAGTATAAGCAAATCAATGAAGGGACTTGCTTCCATGATAATTCAGGAATACTCTTGCCGTGAGTGGGGAGGAGGAAGGAAAGAGTAAGAGAGAAAACATCTCATGGAGAGCTTCATTTCAGTTGTGCCTTGAAGGATGAAGATGATTGTGCCAGAAAGACAGAGAGGTTCAGAAGCAGGTAAGATTTCTCAGTGTTTGGGATCATTTATGGCAAGAAGCTCTTTGCAGCCGGAGTTTCAAAGAGCTTGGCAGGAGATGATATTGGAAAGATAGGTCGGATCTATGTTGAAGGGATTTCAAACACCACGATTGATTATTCTATATAAAATTGGGAGCCACTAAAGTTAGCTAAGAAAGGGAAGTGAAATATTCCCAACCTCAGTTTTTGGAAATTTGATGAAAGTGTTCAAAGAGTAAAGTGAGTAGGGAAATCCTGTGTTTGCTCTCTTAATGGGTGTCTTCATCTGTTAACTTATACCCAGGTACCTTTTGGCATTTATTTTGATCCTTCCAAGATTGTCTCCCTTTCTGTCACCAGCACTGATTTCACAAACTCAATAAAAGACTGTGCTTACCTTCTTTGAGGTGACACCAAGAGTTTATCTCCCCGAATTATCTGCCCTAAATACCCATTGTTTTTCCCAGGCAAGCAGAGTGGGTATATTATTAGCAGAGATAAAAAGGCAACAAAATCCAACCTTAAAAGAAAAAGAAAGTTAATGACTTAGAAACTTTCCTCAGTCGTATATCCACGGAGAGCCTGGACAGTTAAATAAAATGGGAAAGATGTTAACCCCTTAGTGGTTGTCATGTCTTTCCTGGGATTTCGTTCCCTTTAGCTTAAGAGAGTAAAAGAAAAAAGTATGGTGCTGCCATTTTTGCCTGCAGCACCTGCTCCGTTGAAGCTGCATTGCTTTAACGCTGGACAGACCCGCGATCAGTCCTTGGGGATCGGAGCCCTACGGGTTGTGCTTAGACTCCATCAGGCCCTTGGGCTAGGCCTGTCAACTCTGGCTTTCATGTTTTCCTTTCCTTTTGCTGCAGCTTTTTCTTCCAGCCTGTTCAGCAAGTGTACCAGGGGGTACTGTATCCGTGTGCATGCATGCTTTCTACCAAACAGCTTTATCATCAGTGCTATGAGCCCCTCCTTATAAAACCCGTGGCTGTCATAAGGCAATTTGATGCTCGCTTTCCACACGCCCAACTAATTGAGAGTTGAAAGCCATCTTTCAGATTGCCGTGGCCCTGTTACTTATGCTTGCCAGATATCGGCCACCTTGGTGTCATTTAAATGGAGGCATTTTGAATATTTCACTTTTGAAAATGTTTTAAAATACTCAATAAATGGCAGTCCTCTCAGGAAGCTGGATGTTTCTTCCTACCTCATGTAAACATTTGTTTACCTGATAATCTGCAGAGTCATAGATTTCAGATTAAAAACAGGTTATTCTAGATTACCTGCAGTTGACCCAATCTGTCTTTTTTAAAATTACTACTTAAAGATGCTCATTTTGTCCTAATTTTTCCTGTAAATTTTATCAGGGCAGATGTAGTCATCGTGATGCAGCAGTGGACCAAACTAATTTCATTGATGCAAACATTATTAAACAATTTCAAATGCATCTTTGGAAACAGTGTTTCTGAACCTGTTTAATAATGTTTAAAAATGCATCAGTAAAAATGGCTTAGCCTGTGGCCCTAATTACATTACCTGTTCTCAATTACATAATTCTGTGTTTTACGTCTGGACTAGTTGTAAGTCACCGAAAAAAATGATCCCAGCTGAAGAGTGTGGCTTATTCCTAGCCCATTTAATTTGATTTAAGATTGATAAACCTTGGAAAATTCTTCCAGAATGTCCTATCAGCTATTAAAATATAGGAAATGCATTCAGGAGGCGACTGGCATTACAGTTCCAGTTTTACCTGCCTCCCTTCCTTTTATCCTCTTTGCTTTTCACCTCCCACGCACCCGGGATCCTATTGTTGTGACTTCACTATTAAATTCCAAGCTATCAGCCCTGAAATGTAACATAAAACATTAAATATTTTTTTTTTTTTTTACAAATTTTGATCTGCTAAAATGTAAGCTCTGTGCTGACGCTTTTTTATTTTAATTTCAGAAGTAGTATTTAAGTGATGACATGCAGTAATTTTTTCATTCTTCTGTCAGTGTAATTTACAAGGCAATGGCAGATAAACATAGCAATACAAGATTCATTTACGGTGACACAATGGCAGATACACAGAGCAGAACCCTGCCTATGAGATAAAGTGGACTGAGTGACTTATGCAGTAATTAGGGGATAATTGTCATTAACCTCACAAACAGTAGTTTACCCATATTGTTTAAAAGGCTCCAGGATGTGTAATGACAAGGTAATCTGTCAAAGCGCTAGGGGGAAATATTAATAAGATTTGTGCAAGCCTGGATTGAAAATATGCAGAAAGCGGCCACATTAAGCTAATTGGTGGATGAATATACACTTGTAAAAGTGCTTCTAATGGCACGTTTGCTGCTCTCCAAATGACTACCGTTAATGTGGAGAAGTGGGCTGCTTAGAAAGTCAGGACTGCTGGGACAAGAGGGTATTAAGGCATGCAGACACGGTTATTACCTTGTGCTCTGTAAAGCACGTTTCCCCCTTTTATCCTTTCTTTTTATTTTGAATCTCTGAGTTTTTGTTATAGTCACATATATTGATCATTTACTCTGATTATCCTGTTTTTGATCTATATTTGTTCGGTCAGCCACCAACCCCAAAACACCTCTCTTCTGCGATCAAATAAAATATGTAATCTCTACATTGATAGCTGCTTATAAACGTACAGAAACACAGACTCTCAATGCGTATGCTTATGTGGATTTATAATTATACACACATGTGTATGTGTGGGTGCCTTTTATAGGAACACATTTAATCTGAGCAATCAAAGGAAAAGTAGATCCATCAACAGCCTTGTGTGTGTGTTACAAGTAATAATGGGTTGTTCCCTGATGAGTGCCGAAGGAGGAAATTAATCTTTGTGTTCTACTGCTATTCTTATACCCAGAGAAGAACAAAGTTAAATCTCCCAGTACATCTTTGTGTTCAATCACACACACTGTCCTCGGTGTGTTTTATGGAATACTCAATCCTCTCTGTTTTCTGGAATTGCACAGTGAACGCTGCATCCTTTTCTCACATCTTCCCTCACACCCTAATGAATATGTTAAAGTTCCTTAGGGTGGTTGAATCCACTTCAGTTGTGAAGTCACTCAAAGTCTAATACCTGAATAGGATCATCCATTCAAGCTCTGGAAGCTCTGAACCAGTATCAAGAGTCGGGATCGCGCAGATGAAATTTCAAGCAAAATCAGAGATGGTGGCCTTGAATTGTTCCATGGTTTTGGCCCTTACTGTATGTGTGAACATCACCTTCATCATGAAAAAAAGAAGTTTTTTGCACCCATTCTTGCTATCGATTAGACATTATGGTGAAGCATATCAAGAAATGCCAGGTTTTCTGGCATTTATGTTCAGAAACGTAAAGCCCCAACACAGCCCTACAGATACATAGAGAATGCCTACGAATTCAGTGGCAGAACTCTGGTTATGGAAGGAGAGGTAAACTAGAAAATGTAGACCTCAAAACAAAAATGTCAGAAAGGGCTCTGGTGAGGCTTGTTTATTGCGAAACAAGCAGATTTATAGCTGCTCTAGGACTCAGGCCTTATCTTTAAGTCTGAGTGGCTGAGAAATCAAGGCCATTTGCAGGAACTGTCCCTCTCTTTCCTCCTGTTTGTGTTTTCTCTGAGGATTTCAAAATGTTCCCTTGCTGTCTTGAGCTATAAAATGATTTACTCTCTAGAATCTCAGTAATCATTTCCAAATGAATAATTTGTGTCTCTTTAAAGGATTTAATTAAGGGAGGGTCTTGTATGCAAATACTATGAGTTTTGCAACTGTGAAGATCTCTAAAAGACTTCAGATATTTATTTACATAGCATGATTGATCTGTAACATTTGTTTTGGACTGGTTGAATCTTTAAGTTGGAGAATTGTTTACAAACCCCATTGGTATGATTTGGGGTTTCCAAGGCCTTTTAACGGCTTCTTGGGCAGTTTTCCTAGTTTTCAGGCAAAGTTTTCACTTGAACTGATTGATCACTGAATTGACAAGGAGCCAAAATTAATCTGGAAGTATTAATACCCCTAATCACATCACTGATAAGCAGCACCAGACAGAAAATCATCAAGGGAAATATCCAGAATATAGATAATAACAGTAACTCTTTGATAAAGACATGTTTGCAGTCACAAATATACACATTCTAAAAATAGGTTGGTTATACAAGTTGGTTAGAAGTAAAAGGGTCTTAACATTTTAATTAAAATGGTGTGTGTGTCCGGATTCTAGGCATAAATAGTAGGCTAATGGAATTTTAAAGATGGTTTTAGTAAGACTTAGAAATTTTAAGGTAACTCTTGTTTACATGTGAAGAAGCTGACAGTCACACAACTGGTTGTAGGCTGAATGAACACTACATTTTAGGTGTTCTTCACTCATGTTCTTAGTTTTATTTTTCTCTAAATTTGAATATGTGTAAGTTGTATTCAACATAATCAAAACTTGCAACTTGAAGACACAGTTCTGTTTAAGCCTACAGGTATAGAGTAAGAGATTCTGTATTTAAGTTAAGGATTCACAGGTAATTTTATACTAAATGTTGGTGTGCTAGGGATATCAATTGGATTTAGGATTTTCTATTTGAAACTTAAATGATTCCTAAGATACTCTTATATATGACAATGTCTTGTATCTTTAAAAGTTTGGATTTACAGTAGAGCTAAGTAACTTGAAAAATATATTTGAATCTTTGAAGTGCAATTCTAGACATTGCAGAAAATAATTCACTCATCTGAATTTTTTTAAGGGCAAAACAAGACACCTGCTTTATTTATTTGCAAACAAATGCCCATAGAGGAAATGCATATGGCTGGTTTTAAGCTAGACAAGCTAAAATTCCTCAGTACAAAGAAGAAATCCTGACAGGCCTTTAATAGAGCTTAGCTGGAGCCTCTGTGATTAAATATGTTGTAACCCCACAGTGATCTATCATAATCACTCTTTTTTAAAATAAAAATGCTGTATAGACTGTTACTGAGAAAAAAAGTAATCGTACTCTATGAATTATTCTTATCTTGTCCATAATCAAGAACATTCTATAACAAAGTACATTCTTTTTTTATCAAATGTAAAACAATATTTTAAAAATTATGAGATTATATTTAAAACTTAGTGCCCTGGCATTTTGATAATGTTTATTTGGTTAGAGGGGTGATCATTTGGGCAGGGGGGGGTTGTATTGTTCAGCTTATGAATATTTTTTCTATTAAAATATATTTTTCACTGTGAAAAATATTTTCAAATATGGTTCAGAAAAGTAAATGTTAGACATTCATATCATGGAAAATATATCAAAGCCAGTACCTAAAAGTCACATAAAATTACCATGTTGATTTTGTCTTCTGCTACCAAATGTGTCCAAGGGCCATGCTCCTCAAACTCCCACTCTCATACAAGGAGAGGCATTCCTTGAATTTGTTCATTTTTTGCAAGTCATTTGATATGCCTTACCTCCATTTACCACCATTCTCTAAGGTTGAGCATTTTGAATGCTATAATAAGACTGGTGTACAATGAGGTTAACGAACAGTAGGGGTGAGCCAAGAAAGACAACCTCTGTGTTCATGTGCATGTTTGTGTACATGCACATATCTGTGATAAGTAACTCTTCCAAACTGTGGCCAGGCACGGTGGCTCAAGCCTGTAATCCCAGCACTTTGGGAGGCCGAGGTGAAAGGATTGCCTGAGCCCACAGGTTTGAGAACAGCTTGGGCAACTTGGTGAGACTTCGTCTCTACAGTAAATCAGAAAATTAGCCAGGTGTGGTAGCGCGCACCTGTAGTTCAGCTACTTGGAAGGCTGAAGTGGAAGGATCGCCAGAGCCCAGCAGGTCGAGGCTGTGGTGGCTGGGAGCGTGCCACTGCACTCCAGCCTGGGAGATGGAGTGAGACTCCAACTCAAAAAAGTAAATAAATAATAATAGTAATAAAATGTCAGTCTTTGTGTGCAAACAATATTTACAGAGAGAAGATTTTGATGTTAGTGTGTCAGCTAATAAGGACTAATACAAGGTTTTTATCTTGATGGAAATTTCTTTAATGCAGAGTTTTTCGGGAGCTCTAGCATCCTATCCAGTGGTGGATATTCCTGTAGCTTTCACTTTCCCTTGGAGGTGAGCGGCAGAGGAATAGGAAATATATTTCAAATCAAGTTCTTTAAAATCTAGACAGTTGAATTTAGCATCAGCTTCTGGAATCACAGGAAGCTGGCATATACCTATCTTTAATGTTTGCATGCTTACTTCATGACAAGACAGTCTTGGGTGGATAAAGAAAGCGTATTTGTTTTCCAAAAGAGATGTTCATAAGTAAAATTCGGTCTTGATTATTATTTGGAAGTCTTTATGCCACTCCCCGATGATTTCTTCTCATAGGACATCCCTGTCCTAGAGAGGAGAGGAGGGAGCGGGAACAAGAATGTGATTGGTCAGCATTGTATTCTTGAAGATAAAGTGATGCCCTTGAGAGGTTCTGCAAAATACAGATCTCCAAATCGTGGAAATTCAGTGGAGTTGTCATTACCTGAAACAAATGTTGATTTTCTTCAAGAAGAAAAAAAGTCTAATTTGAACCATTTAGTGCAATCATGGCATGAATTGAGTGTGTTTCATTCTGCCTACAGATATTACAGTTGTTTCAGCAAGCCTCCTAGAAACATTAGCCTGAAATACTGGAAAATCACAGCCACAAGAAAGAGCTTTGTGTGAATAGTGAATGGTATAATTGTGTTTACTTACACAACCAAACTGCTCCAATGTATATAGTGTTTGCCAGTGGTGCATCTTTCTTAGTCAGTACCCAGCGAGAAATATGTGCTTAAATATAAATTTGCTAAAACGAACATGCCAAGTTCTTTTCCCACATAATTTTCAAGTGTTTCTCGGAAATTATTATAACATTGCTTGAAAAATTTCCCTAAATACTTCCCAGAATCTATTGTTTTCAATAAGAATTTTTTTGTGTGTTACCATTTTTATTTAGCTCCCCATCTTGCCTGCTCAAACACACACACACACACACACACACACACACACGCACACGTACACACACACACACAGGCACACAGACACACTTAGGAATGCCAAGTCATATAAATTAGAGAGAGAGAAGCCTAATCTAGCAAGAAAAAAGTTGGGGGTGGGGGTACTCTGAAGTAGTAGGGAACACTCGGAACAGTTAAACATCTTGGCTAAGAGAAGAGTTTAAAAGTCGACTTTAGAATGACAACTTAAGGTATGGAAATATCTGCTTGTGACATATGGACCCATCTGAGTATCAAAACAGGTAGCTGGTGGGGTAATGGGAGTGAGGAAGCACTGGATGTTTTATGACTTGTATAACTTTTTTTTTTTTTTTTTTGAGTTGGAGTCTCACTCTGTCACCCAGACTGGAGTGCAGTGGCCGCTCCCGGCCACCGCAGCCTCGACCTGCTGGGCTCCGGCGATCCTTCCGCCTCAGCCTTCCAAGTAGCTGGAACTAC
>CAUYQG010278615.1:0-21959 GCA_963574415.1 Tarsius wallacei
TGTTTTTGGCTAGCCTCCTATTTGGGTATTCATTCAGTAACCCAGTGTTTGGTTGCCTTAATCCTTGTCCTCCTTTTTTTTTTTTTTTTTTTTTTTGAGTTCGAGTCTCACTCTGTCACCCAGACTGGAGTGCAGTGGCCACTCCTGGCCACTGCAGCCTCGACCTGCTGGGCTCCAGCGATCCTTCCGCTTCAGCCGGAACTACAAGTAGCTGGAACTACAGGCATGCGCTACCACACCCGGCTAATTTTTTGATTTATTGTAGAGATGAGGTCTCGCCAAGTTGCCCAGGCGGGTCTCGAACCCTCGGGCTCAGGCAATTCACTCACCTCAGCCTCCCAAAGTGTGGGATTACAGGCTGAGCCACCGAGCCCGGCTCCTTGTCCTCCTTTTAGTGTAAGTGTATTAGTGGCTTCCCAGGCCAGTCTCTATCTCTGTGCTGACAAATTGATCCACTTTGTGACCACAGTGATTTTGTACTTCATTTTATAATTGTGCTGCTCACTGCAACCTCAAACTCCTGGGCTCAGGCAGACAATCCTTCTGCCTCATCCTGTTAGTAGCTGGGACTATAGGTACATATCACCATGCCTGGCTAATATTTTGTTGTTGTTTTTTTTTTTTTTGCTATGTTGCCTAAGCTGCTCTTGAACTCCTGGGCTCAAGTGATACTCACACCTTGGCCTCCCAAAGTGCTGGGATTACAGGCTGAGCCACCAACCCCGGCCCTAAAAACAGAGCCACGTAATTTGAAATTAGTCTCTTTGGATAGGAGAACTTATAAATAACCATCACTATTTAATGTTTTCTTACACACTCTCTATTTTCTAACTGAATATCTGTTGTTACATAATTAAAATTATTTTATGTTAATGACATGTTCCAAGTGTTTTGTTCTGTCTTACAGATAATTTATTGTTTGTAATCAACTCTATCAAGCAAGAGATTGTAAACCGAGTACAGAATCCAAGAGACGAGAGAGGGCCCAACATGGGGCAGAAGCTTGAAATCCTCATAAAAGATACTCTTGGTAAGAAGAATACTAGATAAATTCATAACATATGTAACATGTAGTGTAAGATATGGGATTTAAAGAGATATTAAAAGTTCTTTTAGTTTAAGGAAAAACTCAAGTGCTCTCCTTGTAGTTACTCTTCTTTATGAGTAGTTTTATCTTTTGAGATTTAGTGTTCATAAACATGTATGCTGGTTACCACAATTTGCAATTTAGACCTAATCACTAAACTATTTTAACACTTAAGAAAAACAAATATCTAACAACTTTAACCTTTCATGGGGGAAAAAAGGTCCCTGAGCAGTCACAGCCTGCAGTTTGCACTTTAGTGGAGATTCTTACTCACTTGTTTTATTCAGGATTCTGAAAACTTGGCTGTCTGGTTTCCTATCCCTGAGCAGATTACTCAGCATGGGGAGGATCAGAGAGGCAGGCACTTGGATGCCAGGCAGAGTGACAGCTGACAGGGAGGAGAGAGATGGTTAGTGTAGACATAGGCACTAGAGCTCTAAAGGCCCAGGAGCTTAGCAGCCATAGGAGCAAATCAGTAGCATCCTAAGGGCAGCACAGCATAATACAATCCATGAAAAGCCCCCAAATTAACACAGTAAAATGTCAAATGTTTATCTGGAGCAAAACTATATCTATATTGAAAACAATCTTAGTTGAAGAGTAGATCCTAAACATCAGTGTTTTCCTAAATGTCACTTACTTCCTACTTCTGTATAGGTTAATTCCATGCTTGACTTTTTCTTCAAATGGATACTATTTTAATGTTTATATATTTTTTCAAAGCTTTTCTTTATTTAATTTTATTTTGAGTCGGAGTCTCACTTTGTTGCCCAGGCTGGAGAGCAGTGGCATACTCATGGCTGCTACAGCCTCAACCTGCTGGGCTCAGGCAATCCTTCCGCCTCAGCCTTCCAAGTAGTTGGAACTACAGGCGTGCGCTACCACACCCGACTTATTTTTTTGATTTATTGTAGAGACAAGGTCTCATCATGTTGCTCAGGCTGGTCTCAAACCCCCAAGCTCAGGCAATCCTCTCTCCTTGGCCTCCCAAAGTGCTGGGATTACAGGCTTGAGCCACCACACCCAGCCCTCTTTTATTTATTTTTATTTATTTATTTACTTTTTAAGAACTAGAAAGAAGTAAAGTTTATTATCCACCTTTCACAGATTGTAAAGGGGGCCGACACTCAGGCAAGTGTGGCCTCGAAGGACCACGAAATGGGTATATTTAAGGGCCTTTGGGTAGGGGGATTTTGACCCAAAGGAGTGTCCAGGGCTGCAGGTCTTTGATGTTGATTGTAGTCATATGAGTCTTAGATCTTGAGGTCACCAGGACATTACCATCTCCTGCCCTCAGGTGGTGGGCTAGATGGAAGGAGATGGAGGAGGGGGTTTTCCTGAAGGAGGCTTGTTAGACATTTGCAATCCCCAAACTTCTTGACCAAAAGATGGTCTTATCATTTCTAGGTCTTTGGCCAGCCAAGGGGTGATCTTTGACCCTTCTCTGTGTCAAGGAACCTGAAAGTTTACTAGAGAATTTTATGCTAAATTATAAGGTTGGGCTGTCCTGGTCTTGTATCTGATAGAGATTTGCTGAGAGGGTGGGCTAGGCTGGCAGCTTGGCCTGCAGTAGAATGTCTGAGGGCTTCCTAAAACCTGCCTATTGGGAAATTTATCTCATCTATGTCTAACCTGTGCTATATTAAAAATGTGTCAGGGGTAAAGTCTAAGCAAAAATGACTATGCTGAGGCAAAGCCTAAACTAAGTTTGTTCTAGGTTTCCATAGATACCTCCTTCATTCCCACCTCTTGCTATTTTGAAAAATATTCTTATTTGCACCTGGGAACAGGGACAAAGGTCAGGACTTCTGTAGCTACTTCCTTGCTGAACACTGGGGGTAGAGCTATCCCTACCAGTCTAGAGCAAGAGGAGGGGATGAGAGGACAGGAGCCCATGGAGTTAAGTATCTTTAATATTTGTATACAAAGCACTGTGTACAAGCATACACTGTTAGAATTTACACTACTATAATAAAGGCATTATAGCCGCTGTTACGACATGTCGAGGCTTTGATGTCTGGTAAAATGTATTTTTACCACTGGGCTTGATACCCACTACAGGAGTTCAGGTAGTTTCCACTGTTGCACCAGTGAATTTCGGAGTCCATATGTGTCTCCAGCTTGTCGTCAAGCAGGTCTCTGATGGGCAGTTGGAGTTTTGTTGCTAATTGCAGCTGCCAACTGGGTGCCTTTTTCACCCTTTGGTTCTGCTGCCCTCCATGCCAGCACGCTGTTTTGGCGAAGGTGGTGCATCATACCGAGAAAGGCTGAGGCAATGAGTGGCTCGGTGTAGTCTTCAGTCAAAGAAGGATAAGATCAGTGAAAGATAAGAGCTGAGTTCCTTGCCTCTTACCTGGTTGGGTGCTATGGGTCCAGGACCTTCCTTCCAGGGCCTCCTTGCCTTTCCAGGGAATCGGCCTGGTGAAAAGACAGTCAGTCACCCACTGAGATCTAGTCTCGTCCACGGAGAGGCTCAGAGAGCTCAGCTATAGGTCGAGATAAAGGCTAGACCTTAGTCTCCCACCCTAATGAGCCCCAGCAGTCTGCTGCCTTTCCTTGGGGCCTTTAGACACACCATGGACCGCCCCGGCCAGAGCTGTAAGTTGCCACCAAGTTCCAGCACAGTCAGTCTACAGAGCCAGGCTGGGGCCACAGGAATAATGCAAGATTGCAACCAAGTAAGAAATAGAAAGAAGTAAAGTTTATTATTCACCTTTCACAGATTGGAAAGGGAGCCGACACTCAGAGGCAAGTGTGGCCTCCTCTTTTATTTTTAAAAGCATTTTCAGTCTTCCTTTGTTAGGTAGAGGATAAAATGTAATATTACAAGAAAAAATTATTATTATTTTTTTTTTTTTTTGAGTTGGAGTCTCACTCTTGTCACCCAAGCTAGAATGCAGTGGCACGCTCACAGCCACTACAGACTCACGCCACCACGCCCGGCTAGTTTTTGTGATGTATTGTAGAGACGAGGTCTCACCCAGTTGCCCAGGCTTGTCTTGAACCCCCGGACTCAGGCAGTCCTCTTGCCTTGGCCTCCCAAATTGCTGGGATTACAGGCGAGCCACCGCGCCCAGCCAGTTTTTATTTTTTAATGTGAAGGTCTTGTATGTTGATCAGCGTGTATACTCCCTTCACACTCAAGAGTCAGTTTTACCAGATATAAAATCCTTGACTTGTATTTTCTTTCCTTGGGTATTTTGCTTGTTTCTACATTCTCTTCTGGCATAAAGTGTTGGTATTGAAAAACTCTAATATTACCAAATTATTTTTTCCTTATAAATAATTCACTATTTTTACCTGCCAAATGATTTTTTTTCTTTTTCTTTAAATGGCAGTGATTTTACTAGATTATGTCTTAGAGTTGGTCATTTTAGCTTGATATTTTCACACACACACACTGTGTTCCTTCAGTTAGTATTTTCTTTTTAATTTTTATTTATTTTTATTTTAAAGATTGTGGGGTACAATTCAGAGTTAGGTACACAAATGTTGATTATGCAGGTACCCTTGTTGATGAAGTATCAGTATTTTCAAATCTTTTTGACGAGTGCCCTTGCTTTTCTTTTCTTCTGGGGACTCTTGTTATCTGTAGGTTGGATCTTCTTTGCCCATCTCTGGTATTTGTCACTTTTTCTCAAATCTTTTTTTCCCTTCATTTCTTTTTTATTTTAAAATTATTTCTCGTTTCACCTTCTGCTTCTCTTAAGGCACTATTTCCTGTGGTTATTTGCTGCTCTTCTGTTCCTTTTCATTTCAAGAATTAATTTTTCCTTTTATTTCTAATTATTTTCCAAGCTCTGTCACCTTATTTCTGAGCTATTCTGTTTCTGATTTATGTTCTTTCATGTCTTATGGCATTTTCTTTCATGTCTTCTGCTTCATTTTGAAAGAAAAGTGAATAGGTTATAGTTTCCATTCATTCTGTAGTCATGTCATTAGGCATGCTTTCATTGTTTGTAGAAATGTTCTTATTCTTTTTTTCTTAGAAAAACTTTTTATAGGATTTCTTACTCATTTGTAGGTGAAATTAGTGGTTTTCTGAAATTTTTAAAGATTTGGTTTAGAATAGAATTTCTCACTTCGCAGAGTCTCTGCTTTTCATTCAATATTTTTAAAAGTGGCATGCCAGTCACAGTGGCTCATGTCTCTAATCCCAGCTACTCGAGGCTAAGGCAGGAGGTTTGCTTGAGGCTAGCAGTTCTAGACCAGCCTGGGCAACATTCAAGACCCCATCTCTAAAACAATACCAAAAAAATTATGGCAGCTTGCTTTCTGAGATTTCTTGTTCTGCCTCTTTCCCATTTATCTAGCCCACCTTGCTCAATTTTAATTCCAACCCTGGAGGTTTCTTATCGATACTGGCTCTTGTCCTGCAAAAGATTTTGGCTGGCCTGTTTTCTGAGTCCACAGGGGCCAGACTGTGCCCCCTTCACATCTTACTGTGGGCCCCTCACATTCATACATTGTTGGGTTGGAGATTAAAAATCTGTGCTCATGCTGGGCATGGTGGCTCATGACTGTAATCCCAGCACTTTGGAAGGCAGAGGCAAGAGGATTACCTAACACCAGGGGTTCAAGACCAGCCTGGGCAACTTGGCAAGACCTCATCTCTACAATAAATAAATTAGCCAGGCATGCTGGCATGCACCTGTGGTTCCAGCTACTTGGAAGTCTGAGCCTTCCTTGGAAGAATTGCCTGAGCCCAGTGGGCCAAAGCTGCAGTGAGCTGGGATCATGCCACTGCACTCCAGCTTCGACAACAGTGAGACTCCAACTCAAAAAAAAAAAAAAATCTGTGCTGCCATCTTCCCAGATATCCCCTTTGGACCCGTTTAAAGGCGTTGGAGTTTCTTTCTCCCTCTGTTAGATTACGAGTTCTTCTAGAGTCAGTTTTTTTTTTTTCTTTTTTGAGTTGGGGGGTCTCACTGTCACCCAGGCTGGAGTTCAGTGGCATGCTCATGGCCACCACAGCCTTGACCTGCTGGGCTCAGGCAATCCTTCCACCTCAGCCTTCCAAGTAGCTGGAACTACAGGCATGCACCACCATGCCCGGCTAATTTTTTGATTTATTGTAGCGATGAAGTCTCACCAAGTTGCCCAGGCTGGTCTCCAACCCCTAGGCTCAAGCAATCCTTTCACCTTGGCCTCCCAAAGTGCTGGGATTACAGGTGTGAGTCATTGCAGCTTGCTAAATTTATAGGTTTTCTAATTTCCCAAATTATTAGATGCTTAATTAATTACTTTTTATTCTCTCTTGTTGATTAACAGAAATATAAGCCTTTGGAATTTTTTCTAAGCTTGGCTTTAGCTAAAATAAATTTTGACATAAATTATTTTGAGACAGGGTCTCACTTTGTCGTCTAGGCTAGAGTATAGTGATGAGATCATAGTTTACTGTAACCTGGAACTCCTAGGCTCAAGCAACCTCAGCCTCCTGAGTAGCTGGGACCACAAGCTCAAGCCATCATGCCTGACTTTTTATTTTGTAGAGACAAGGGTCTTGCTGTGATGCCCAGGTTGGTCTCCAACTTCTGGACTCAAGCCATCTTCCTGCCTTAGCCTCCTAAAACACTGGGATTACAGGTGTGAGCCATCACGCACGGCCTATATTCTCCCACTGATGTTTTGGTTTAGCCTCATATTTTCTGTGTTTTGCTTTTGAGGGCTGGGATGTTTGAATGGGATTTATTACTGTTAGATGGACATTATGGATTATCATCTTTATCATCAGGAAATGTACTTTTTTTGTCTCATTTACAGCTTTTGCCCTGATTTAAGTTTTGTCTAGTATTACATTCATGAATGCAGCTTTCTTATTTATATTTGCTTGGTATCCAGGTGTAGTTGATATTGTTTTTTGTTTTGTTCTTTTGAGGCTGCGTACAATAGCATGATCTTGTAAAATGTCTCAACATTTGGATTTATCTGTTTGCTCATGACTAAATGCAGTTAAATATTTTGGCAAAATTGCACCATACATCCTCGTTCCATCAGTGAAGAGGCACATAGTATCAGATTGTTCTATTATTGGTCATGCTAGGTTTGGTCACATGGTTAAAGTGATTTCAATATTTTTTGTCTTTTGACTTCTTCATATGAGTAATGACTAAATAAATATACTTCAACCTCCACTGCCTTTTACTTTTCTTGATACTTAAAAAATGTGCTCATACCTCTGTTACTTGATTCCTTGACTTAAAGCCTCCTCTGGTCTCATCATGGAAGATGGAAAGGATGAGAAAGTCAGCATACCTGTGCTGCTGGGCTCCTCCTGCCTTTCTCTTTCTCTTCGACACTTCCTATTTGTTCCCTTTTTAAAAATACAAACTTTATCCAGTAATGATAAAAATGACTCAAAACATCTTCCAGGTCACCATTCTCAGTCGCTTAGGTGAGACTCACCCACGGAAAGGTGAGTTAGAGTAGCTGGAAAAGACTGGCGAAAGAACTGGGAGCAGCAGGTTCGCAGGTGCAGGGGCGTGCCTGATGGCAGGCTTTGGGTTTGGGTTTGGGTTTGGGTTTGGACTGACTTGGACCGTTGTTACTTGTCATCTACTTAACTTTGAACAATGATGAACCGTACTTCGTGTGTTCATGTTTGACTCCTCTAGTTTTAAAAGTTTTAGACTCCTAGCTGAAGGGTGGCGTGATCTTCTGGTATGATTTTCTGCAGTAGCTAGCAGCAGAAGGCTCATTTGGGACCCTCAGCTGTCTCCTGTTCTCTCCCTTCCCTCCAGCCTTTCCATTTCTGTGTCTAAGTGTGCCTTTTCTTCTCTCCAGGTCTCCCAGTTGCTGGGCAAACCTCAGAATTTGTGAACCAAGTATTAGAGAAGACTGCAGAAGGCAATCCCACCGGAGGCCTTGTAGGACTGAGGATACCAACATCAAAAGTGTAATCAGCCTCATGGGACCATGGTCAGAAGTGTCTGCGTTTGTCACATTATCCATTGTAAATTTCCATTCTGTTTTGCATGTCAGTTAGCATTATGTAAACATTTACAATTAGGTTACATTGTTTTAAGAACTAAGTAGCATAGTGAAGCATGATCCAAAATACTTGATTATTGCATTTTCAGAGCATAAACCATGGTTAAAACTGCAGCTGGCGTCAGAACTGAAGCTCATATGTTTAAGTAAATGTTTAAGTACAGATTGCAAAAACCTGCTGAAGGAAAACATTTTGGAGGAATGAAATAGTAAAATGCCGAGTACTGTGGCAGGTTTATGCTCTGAACCACACAAAAAAATTGAGGAAGCATTTTTTTTAACAGTTTAGGTTGTTTTTCAGAATTGTTGCTTTTTGTTCTAATTTTCCACAACCATTAATCTCACTTCTACATGGCACACCCAGCACTCATGCCTGTGTGCCATATTAGATGTTCATTGTCAGAGCTCAATATGATATATATAAATACATATATATAAATATATATATAAATGTCTGTGCAAGTAAGAAAAAAAAGCATATTCTTTGTGCCTTGTATTTTGGGGAAACTATAAAACTGGTAATATTTTGTATGATGAAAACCCTAATGAGGAAAAACAAGATATATAGATGGAAAAATTATGGGGTTTAAATGTTTTTTGTTCCAACTTTTTCAAATTTTTTGAATGTATATAGGACAATGTTGAAATGTAGATATATGCCACAGAGTCTGTGTATTGTATAAAAAACAAAACAAAAAAACAAAAAAAAAGATGGCTCTAGAAAACTCATATTTCGGTACTTGACCGGAAGAAGACAAATACTTGCACATTATTGCGATTGTTTTATTTTTTGTACCAAAGACAAATGCAACTGATATGGCAAACTGCCAGTCTAAGTAAAGTTTTGCACAGCTTACATGATACTGTATGAATGTATGAAAAAAAGGAGAAAAAAAAGAAAAAAAAAAGGTCAGGGTTAGGGATCTTACTGAACTGTGAATTTTATTTCTGTTTGGGTCCAATTATCTACAGAAGGAGCATCCATACAAACAAACGTTATTTTGCTGTTCCTCTAGTTCGCTTCCATAGTAGATAAGTTGGCAGCCATTTAGGTGTTTGTCTTTTATTTCGCACTTATTGTAGGAAATTTTAATATATTTCCTTTTAGTAAGCTATTGGTAAAATAATTTTTGACTTTAAAAATTTTAAAAGTTTATTTAGCTTATTGTAGTATACTTCCACCAAACAACCAAAATAGATTATTTTTATTGTATTATGTATATATATGTAAAGAAAGAAAAAAGCTAAAATATCTAATTCTTTAGTTGCCACTTTTCCAATTGATGTATTATTGTGCATGTAATATTTTCAAAGATCAACACAGGCTTAAAACAAAAACAAAAAAATTTATAGATTTTTATATTTTTGTACAGGTATTTTCAAACTAGCTTCTTCAAACTTACATGTGACTTATTCTTCTATAGTTTCTAGAATTGAGAAACATTAACACATTTAGTTTTTAGGTGCTCTCTTTTGTTCCTAAAAAGCAGCTTCATTAGTCAGTGTTTTAACTGTGTTCGAGCTTTACCTCTTGATGAGAAACTTCTATGTCAAGGCAGCATTATAAACCTTCCCCACGGATCTTTTCAACCTGTCTCTCTTACTGTTTTATTCTCAAATCTTGTGTTTTGGACTCTGAAAACTGGTGGCTTAAAAACTAAAAAAAAAGAAAAAACAAATGTATTTAGCAAGAAAAAATACCAAAAATTTCAGACCTAGCTGCTGGGAAAATTATCTATTTCTCCTTTACCCTCTGTAGAATCTATTCTTTCATTATACTTTGCCTATGAGGTACATTTCCTTTTCTTTTACTTCTCCCACCCCATTTGTAAGCTATAGCACATAAAGCTGAAGCTTATGAAGATTTGATTTTAGAACACACAGTAGCCACTGAACAGTGTTGCGTATGTGCTTCTTTGATATGATGAAAAAGAAACTCCGAGAAGGATTGTCTTGACACCTTAGCTGGACTGTGATGAACACAATTTTCTATGTGTTTGGTGGAAATGTACCTGGCTCAAATTGAATGGTTTAATCAAATATAAGCTCCTTGTTTAAAGTTTTCCTTTTTAGGTGGGAGAAGGCAAAGTATAGGTTTGCAGCTTGGAAGTATATAAAGTCTTGACAGAGTATGTCTGGTAAATCAAAAAGTGTTCCAAAATATGGCAGTTGTGCAATCAGGTGAAAATCGCTTCGTGATAGGGATTCAGCTGATGAGGTTTATAAAATTGCCCCTTTATAGCTGCTCTGTTAGGAATTCTGGTTTTTGATACTTTTTTCCTGTCTGCAAACCAGAATTTGATTTTTTGGTCTTGCATTTCAAAAAAAGACTTTGAATCTGTTTAGTAGATTCCATATCCTTGCATTTCAGTGTTTTATATGTACTACTTAAGTTAAATAGTTAAAAGCTTTTAAATAGTTGAGCTTTTTAATGTTGACACTTTATTTTGTACCTATTTATATATGTATGTATATCTTAGAAAAGCACTTTGTTAAAAAAAATTGCATTTTATATGATTCCTGCCATTTGCTGCTAAATCTGGGCTGGTCAGAATGCTGCAGCGATACTTGATCTAAATAAAAACCTGGCAGTAAAATGTAGAGTGAAAGTTAAATCCTCTTGCTGTTTTAACTTTATCATAAAGATGACATAGGCAAGCTGTGCAGCTTTACATTTTAACCAGGGGACTCTGTGGCATTTAAAACCGTCTAGAAATGGTTGTACTTTAATGCCAGTAATAATCTGCTTCCTCTATTGTCATTAAAATATATACGTTTAGTGTATCACACAAACAAATCTTATAAGGGTCATGTAAAAACCCCAATTGTACATGTTCTGTTTTTGAAAATTGTGGCATGTATTTCCGGGTGAAGATCATTAGAGCCGCGTTCTCTAAAGATTTTCTGTGTTCATACATGGTATGCAGGTAGCTCATGAGAAGTCCAGAGTCTTATTAAGTGAAGGCATTGTGAACTCACCTCAATAAACCCATTGTTCCAAAAGCAGTCATCAACTTTGACTCTAGTACTACTATGACTTAAAAAAGACAAAAATCTTTCTTCCTCGTTTCAGATACACTGGATTCTTTCTAGAGTGTGTCTCCGTATGAAAGCATGCTGTCCACTTGCTCTTGTTGAGGTCTCGTCTGAGTTTTGAATTGGGTGCCACACACTTTTCAGTCAGTACGATTGCTTGTTCTGCTGTACCATGTATGATTCTTGTCCTTTCCTGTGCCCCTCATGCCAGATTATGATGTGGCTTTATATTGTGCCTTACTTGTACATTTACAACCAAGCATCTCCATTCCCTCCCAACTTCCTGAATCTTTAACTTGGACCTTTTTGGTAAAAGAATCAGAACTATTACAAAAGCATCATGAAGGATTTCAGATGGGTATGGTTTCAAATTCCCTCTCTTTATAGTTATTTTATATTTGTATGAAAGACCAGTTTTGCATGGTCTTTTAACTTGAGGGGTAAAGATGAGCAGTCCTTTCACTACATCACTTTCTCTGACTTCATGAATTTGTCATACATCTTCTTTCTGATGCCTGACTTTATTTGCTTCCTAGCAATAGTCTGCATTTAAAGAAAGGTGTGTTCGTTCATCAGCTTGAAATTGACTATTTCATTTTTCCAGAATTTTTTAGGAGAAGAGTACCAATTTTGTTTGTTTTATAAAACAGATGACAAGTCTCTTTCAAAGAAACAGAAGTACAGTACTTTTGAAATACAATGCTGTTAGTTTGGATTTCTTTTTTTATATATACTATTCATACAATGATCTGATGTTTGCCTTCATTAATAAAGCTGTTAGTTTATTCACCAAAACGTCAAGAATGGATGTGCTTTTCTTTATTCCATACATTAAAAAAATTTTAGCTGCTAAGATTTAGTTAATATTCTAAGAAATGAATTCAAGTTGCCTTCAGCAGGAATTAACAACTTATGTTCCCTTTCTTTATATATAGTCTTCCTGAAACTCTGTTCAAGTATTTTCTAGTTAATTATGTCACAGAATGTTAGCATCTCTCCAGATCTTGAAACTTGAATTTTGAGAATGCATCGAATTATGCTTTCAGTGTTAAAGGTTGCGATCATCCTTCTCATGAAGTCTGTTGTGGAAGGCCCCTTCCCGTGGAATGGAGGCTGTTGCCACAACTTTGCACAGAACTGCAGTCTTGTTCTTCCCTGGGTCATGATGAATACGTCTCACACAGTGCCGTAATACTTGTGGATTCTTTTGTAATCTTTGTAATCTTAATAAGGGCATTATGAGAAGATGACTCCATGTTTTTTTAAGACTTCAAACACATTGGGATGTAAGAATGAATGTCAACTGTAGGAATGGTGGTTTCGTTTTAAGGAATAAGCACGTTGGGGAAGCTGATGAAAATGTACTACTGAAAGTCACACACTTCGGCGGCAAGTGGGATTATGTGTTGAAGCATAGTCCTCGAGCTAGAAACTGACTGAAGCCGTAGAAATTACACCCAGAAACTGAACTATGCCAAATTGCCATTTTTATTTAGGACAGAGAGTTTGGAGGTAGCAGCGAGGGGGTAGAGCCTTAGGACTACTTCCAAACAGCATTTTGGAATAGAAGCCTTGGTGACTCGTGAAGAGCATGAAGCTGCCTATCTCCATGTGCCAAGTGGGTGAGCTGGGCTCAGTTTGCCTTCATAACCATGTGACGCAGTGATGGAGCTGATTATTCTGGGTGGACGGGCGTGGGACTGACGACTGTCTTGCCCTTCGCCTTTTTTTTTTTTTCAGAACCAAATAACAGAAATGTGTCCGTGTGTACTGTATCTGCCTTTCCACCACATTCTGATGACACTGTATTCCACTGCCTGCTTTTTGACCTTCTTTCCTAGGATCTGTCCTGTAGCTTAGTGCATTTGTGGTCGACAGTGGTACTAGGGCTGACAGCGCAGAAGTCGCAAGCGGTAGGGCAAGAACCCCAAGCGTTCGTTCGCACAAAGTGGCAGCCTCTTCTGCAGAGTGGCGTGGGGTCCTGTTTGTAACGCCATCATAAATACTCTGTAGATTCGGTTCCCCCCCCAACTGGAGCTATGACACTTTTTATTGGATTCAGTCTTGTCTCTTGTCTAGAAGAATTTTATCTTGTTGACGCATGAGCTGTTTAAAAATTATTCTATTACTTGTTGGTTAATAGTTGTGCAGTTTTCATTTCAGGAGAGGCAATGCAAATGTTGCCCTTGTTTTCTGTCACCTTCAACCCCTCAGCACTTCTAGTCAGATACAGATTCATCAGTGTATGCAACATCCTTTGTAATTTAAAATAAAAAAAGATGAAAAGAAAAGGTTCCAAGTTGTTTGCCTCGTGCTTTCGTCATTCCTCCCTCCCCTGCCTTTCTCTTGCTTACTGGAGTAACCGTCCTCAAGGGAACCCCCTCCAAGGAAGTCCCTGGTCATAGCAGCAAGTGGCTCATGGTGTTGCCCCTCTTGGCCATGTCCAAAGAGCAAACGTTCTTTTGACATTTTAGGTTAATTTGCCAATATTCTGGTGAAACTTAACTATTCTATAGAATTACGCATTGGTACAAGTATTTGCATTCTTCATAGTTTAGAGGATAGTTGGTATTTATTCTCTTCTGAATCTTTGGGCAGGAGATCTCTTCAAGGGAGATAAAACATGTTGGGTCTCTCCTGATTTAAACATTTGTATGTGTTTGTGTGCTTCATCTTCTAAGTCTCCAGGCAAAGCTGTGCGTACCCAGAGAGCCTCAAGTCGGGGCCTGGGAGAAGGCCACTGGAGGAGGGTGTCCTTTCAGCCAACAGACCCTTGCTGGGCACTGACCTTGCCAGGACTCTGCTGAGTATGGGCTGTAGAAAGATTAGAGGCCTCTGGGCACTCCCAGCCAGCATATGAGTAGGATTGCAGATCAGCACCAGAGCTGTTAGAGACATGCAAAGGGCTCTGGTCCTGGGTTTCCAAGGTCACAGGTCCCACACCCAGCGGAGTATGTCAGAGAAGGATTGGCAGACTTCTGTTCCCGACATCTTGACCCTTGAAGAACTCTTTTTGTTTCATTTGAGTGACACTGAGGCCATCAGAAAACAAAGGAAACATGGAAGTCCCCTGGACAGCTTCTGTGTCGGGACTTGATCTCTCAAGACCACTGTTCACGGGAGCCTCTGTCAAGGTCCTGGGACTTTACAGAGCCAGGTCACTACAGTCCTTAGGAAATGAAACCTTGTGTGGGTGGCACCCAATTAGGCGGGTCATTCAGCTGGTAAGCTCTTTAGCCACCGTACATGGGAAAAGAGTTGGGAAACGCTTGAAGATGCCAACTAAAAGGTTCAGAATGGGAAAGAGGTGTTAGAAAGTCCTTGGGGATGGGGGTGGCATTCCTTAAGACCCTGCTAGGGGCTTCCTGGTCAGGGAACTCAGCTGCTACTCTCAAGGGTCTGGCGGGGCTGGTGGTCATGTCAAGCTAAACCCAGATGAGGAGACTAGCCCCAGACCAGCTTATATGACAGAGAGCGCCAATTCAAACTGCAGTCTACTCGCTGCACTATGGGGCAATTCACACTCATCTCTTTTTTTTTTTTTTTTTGAGTTGGAGTCTCACTCTGTCACCCAGACTGGAGTGCAGTGGCCGTTCCCGGCCACCGCAGCCTCGACCTGCTGGGCTCCAGCGATCCTTCTGCCTCAGCCTTAAGTAGCTGGAACTACAGGTGCACGCTACCACGCCCGGCTGATTTTTTGATTTATTGTAGAGATGAGGTCTCGCCAAGTTGCCCAGGCGGGTCTCGAACCCGCGGGCTCAGGCAATCCACTCACCTCAGCCTCCCAAAGCACGAGATTACAGGCTGAGCCACCAAGCCCGCTCACACTCATCTCTTAGGGACCAGGCCAAGTCACAAGGCAGTATGTGGAAGGATGTCTGTGTAGGAAGAAACAGAGGCCTTGGAATCTGAAAACCAAAAAGAACTAAAGCCAAAATCTAGCAGACACAGTAAACAAAAGCTAGTCTCAGCAACAGTGAGTAAAGGTGACAGGGAACAAAGAGTTGGGAGGACCCAGTGATCGCACACCTGTCCCTCAACAATGCTTAAGAGCTGAGGGGGGGTCTCCTTGTGGGAAGGAACGGTGCTGGGTGTTGGAGGGTGGAGTAAAGGGAGGCTGTTTTCTTTAGCTGCAGTTTGGAGATACATCCCAGGACTGTCGGTTACACAGGAATTTTCCCCAAGCAGCATCACATGAAAGAGGCCCCAGGGCATGTGAGCAGATTTGTCCAGCGTTGGCTTTGGAGCTTCCGTGCCATCCCAAATAGGGAGATTCTATTTGAGCATCCAAACCATTGAAGTGACTTCAACAAGGTCAACCTCAATTTCTTTAAAAGGTGTTAATCGTAAAATATCAGGAATTACCAGGCATGGTGGCTCACGCCTGTAATCCCAACACTTTAGGAGGCTGAGCTGGCAGGATCGCTTGAGCCTAGGAGTTCAAGACCAGCCTGGGTAACAGAGCAAGACCTTGTCTCTAAAAAAACCAAAATAACTAGCTTGGCATGGTGGCACGTACCTATAGTCCCAGCTACACAGGAGGCTGAGGTGAAAGGATTGCCTGAGCCCAGGAAGTGGAGGCTATAGTGGCCATGAGCGTGCCATTGCACTGCAGCCTGCGTGACAGAGTGACCCCGACTAAAAAAAAAATCGCCAGGAATAAACTTAACAAAATGTACAAGGTTTAGGATAAGGAAAACGGTTAAATACTATGAAGGACACAGAAACTTTAACAAAAGGAAAGATATCCCGAGTTCTTACTCAGGAGCAGTCAATATAAAACTAACAGTTCTAAGTTAAGTTTAAGATGTAATGTCATCCTAAGAAAACATACCAAGAAGGCTAAAAATAACCCCAACTATTGAGGTTTATATGGGGAAAAATAATCGCTAAAAGATGCTGGCAGGGCCATTGCCTTGCTAAGCTATGGTGTGGTCATGTGCTCTTTGAGCTATGGCCAGGCCATGTTTTCTTAAGCTTTGGCCCTCTGCCCTCCCTTGGGAAAGTGAATCCTTCTCTCTCTCTCTCTCCAATTTACTTTCTAAATAAACTACATTTCTAATCTAAAAAAAAAAAAAAAAGATGCTGGTGGGGGCCAGGGGAATGTGATATTTAATCCCAGCAGATATTAAGACTATAATAATTAAAACAGTGTCATTTTGGTGCATGACTAGATGGACCAATAAAGCAGAATAGAAAGTCTAGAAATAGACTTAAATGTATATGACAAGTCAGTATGGTAAACATGGCAAGCAGAACCAGTTAGAAAAAGGTGGACTCTTCAGTAAATTGTGTTCCAACAACTGGGGAACCTTCTGGAAAACAGTAAAGTTGCCCCTTTACCTCACATCATAAGCCAACATTTATTTCAAAATGGATAAAGATCTAAGTGCAATCAACAAACAAAAAGAAACCAACATAAAAATATTGTAAATGGCCAGGCTCCATGGCTCAGCCTGTAATTCCAGCACTTTGGGAGGCTGAGGTGAGTGGATTGCCTGAGCTCATAGGTTCAAGACCCACCTGGGCAACTTGGCGAGACCTCATTTCTACAATAAATTAAAAAAAATTAGCCGGGTGTGGTAGCGCGTGCCTGTAGTTCCAGCTACTTGGAAGGCTGAGGCGGAAGGATCACCTGAGCCAAGCAGATCGAGGCTGTGGTGGCCGTGAGCATGCCACTGCACTCCAGTCTGGGCATCAGAGTGAGACTCTGACTCACACACACACACAAAAAGCAATGTAAACTATTTACTAATAAAAATAAACAAAAGAGCCACCATTTGTTGAGGGTTTACTCTGACATCTCAGTCAAAACTACATGAACCCTGCCTCAAGGATCACTTGAGGCCAGGAGTTCAAGACCAGCCTGGGCAACATGGTGAGCCCTCATCTCTACAGAAAAAAAATTAGCCAGGTGTGGTGGCACACACCTGTAGTCTCAGCTGCTTGGGAGGCTGAAGCAGGAGGATCACTGAGCCCAGGAGGTAGAGGCTGTGGTGAGCCGTGATTGTGCCACTGCACTCCAGCATGGACAACAGAGGGTGACCCTGACTCAAAAAAACAAAAACAAAAAAATACATTTTATCAAAACTACCCTACTGCGGGAGATTTAATCAATTCAACTGTACACAGGGAAGGGAACGGCCAGGAACTGTAGAAGAGATGTGAGCAGGAGGAAGGTGACTTGGTAATTCTTTTTCACAAAGATCCCTCCCGTCATGTTTGAATTGATAGGAGGTGCTCTATTAACCTGCCTTTAATTCCATACATGAAAAGAAAAACGATGTTAGTCTTTTTCTCCTTTTCTTCACACTTCATACTACTATAGAAAATATTAAAAATACAGGGGCATTTAAAGAAACATACAATTGTTATTGCACCTTCCAAAGACATCCCAATTTCTTTCTCCGTTTTTTTTCCCATGCAAAAGTGATGTAGTTACTATAATGGCTCATAGGCCTGGCGCGGTGGCTCACGTCTGTAATCCCAGCACTTTGGGAGGCGGAGGCGAGAGGACTGCCTAAGCCCATGGGTTCGAGACCAGCCTGGGCAACTTGGCGAGCCCTTGTCTCTACAATAAATAAATAAAAAGTTAGCTGGGCATGGTGGCGCGTGCCTGTAGTTCCAGCTACTTGGAAGGCTGAGGCGGAAGGACTGCCTGAGCCCGGCAGGTCCTGGCGGCGATGGCAGCGAGCGTGCCACTGCACTCCAGCCTGGGCGACAGAGTGAGACTCCAACTAAAAAAAAAAAAAAAATGGCTGACAGGCGAAAGATGGAAAGAGTCCACTGTTAGGCGTTCTTGATAGTCCCTCTTCTCTCCCTCTCGTTTCATTAGGACCAACCCAAGAGGAAATTTGGGCTGATTCCCTCCACGTGTCAGGGAACGCCCCCCGCCGCGGCGGGAGGGAAGGAGGCGGTGCGAAAACGCGTCTGAACTTGGGCACCGCCGCGGCCCGTAGCCGGCGTCCCCAACATGGCGGCTCCCCAAGACGTCCACGTCCGGATCTGTAACCAAGAGATCGTCAAATTCGACCTGGAGGTGAAGGCGCTGATCCAGGTACTGCCCGCCGGGCTCCAGCAGCCTGTCCCAAGCTCCGCTGGTCTCCTGTGAGCTCGAGGGGTCTCACTCCCCAACTTCCCCCGTCCCGTGGCTGGCTACCCTGGTCCCCATTTGGTCCTGTCCCGGTGACTGCTGGCCTTGATCCTCTGTCCCGGGGGCCGTTGGCTCGCCCTCCTCCGGGGCCTCCCGTGAACTTCGGCCCTGACCCGACTACCCCTCTGACCCCGCTCTGTCCCTCCCACCCACAGCCCTGGCTGTCGCCCCGCCCCTGACCACCTCACAACCTACCTGTCACCTGCTTGGCCCCGCCTTCTGACACCTCCTTCCCGGTCGTCTGGTGGCGTCCGGGAGACCATTAGCCATGCCCCCTGCTGGCCGGCTCCGCTGGGTCCGGTTCCCCGGTCATCTGATGTCAGGCATTTACGCATGCTGCTTTTCAAGTTGGAAGGATACGAAGATCTAATGTTATATTATCACCTTTGCACTCTTGTTGGACAGTACAGGCTGTTTTAAGCTTTTCATACTGGTCCGGTGATGTTTTGCTAAACTTCAAGGACAAAAAATTAGGCAAGGCAGAAGAGTTGTTTGTTCAACATTATCTAAATTGTTCAACATTGATCTAAAGGGGGATGATAAAAGGGAAAATGATAATGTTTTTGCTTGTTTTGTAGAGGGAAACAACACAGGTCAGGATGACTTACAATCAGTAGGCCAATCTTAGTTGTGATCTCAGCCAACTTTCTCACTGTGTAGATGGCGTCATTTCATTTCATTGTCTCGAGAAAGCCTCTCTCCTCTTCAATGTCTCCTAGGATATTCGCGACTGTTCAGGACCCTTAAGCGCGCTTACTGAACTGAATACTAAAGTGAAAGAGAAATTTCAACAGTTACGTCACAGAATACAGGTGGGTATTCTCAGACCCAAGATGCTGAGTATGGGTGACAATGAAGGGGCCTTAGCTCTGGGTGTATCTCCTGCTGAGAGCTGCTGCGCTTCTTCAGATCCAGCTGGAGGAAGCCGTACACATTTTGACAGTGAGGATGACTGCCTACTAACCTGCTTTCCAGGTAAAAATGAGAAATGTGAATGTAGAACACTGCCCACTGTGTCAGAGAGTAGACGGCAGGAACATCGTTATCCTTGGGATGTTACGACTCTAACTTCTCTACCATTCACTCCAACCCATTCACTCACTTTTTCTTTTCTTTTTTTTTTTTTTTTTTGGAGTCTGAGTCTTACTCTGTCACCCAGGCTTGAGTACAGTGGCATGCTCACGGTTACCACAGCTGGACTCAGGCAGTCCTTCCACCTCAGCCTCCTAAGTAGCTGGAACCATGGGTGCATGCCACCACACCCAGCTAATATTTTGATTTGTTGTAGAGACGAGGTCTTGCCAAGTTGCCCAACCTAGTCTCAAACCCCTGGGCTCAGGCAATCCTCTCGTCTCTGCCTCCCAAAGTGTTGGGATTACAGGCGTGAGCCACTGCGCCCAGCCCCATTCACTCACTCTCTGCCTCAGTCTATTACCTGTGTCTCTGGGTTTTTTTCATGCTGTCACTTTGCCCAATGTCTTCCTTTCTGTTTCTATAGTTACCAGCCACATTGTATGCACATTTAATATGCCTCAGTTCAGCTCTGGCATATGTGATGTCTCAAAAGATATAAGAATGAGGAGTTGTAGTCTGAATGATAGGGGTGTTTCCTCAGCTGTGCCTTCAGTGAGGGTGAGATGGGTGTTGTGGGGCTGCCCATTCCTGAATGGATCTTGTGGCACCTGCTGTCACCACTTGTGGTACAGGGGTTTAAAGACTTGTGCTTTCCAGCTGGGCATGGTGGCGCACACCTGTAATTCCAGCACTTTGGGAGGCCAAGGCAAGAGGATTTGTTTGAGCCCAGGAGTTCGAGACCAGCCTGGGCAACATGGTAAGATCTTGCCTCTATAGTAAATCAGAAAAGTTAGCGGGGCATGGTAGAACACACCTGTAGTCTCAGCTACTTGGAAGGCTGAGGCAGAAGGATCATCTGAGCCCAGCAGGCCCGGGCTGTGGTAGCTGTGATTGGGCCACTGCACTCTAGCTTGGGAGACAGAGTGAGACTCTGACTCAAAAAAAAAAAAAAAAAAAAAAAGAGTTGTGCTTTTTAGATAATATGGCACCAAAGCTGGCCGACAATTCTGTTGTTGCTTAACAGAAGCATTCGGTCTTTTCCAAAACTAGTAGGAAAGCTGACCATCTGGGCCCTGAGAAGCAGTATGTCTGGATCCTGTATTGGCTTCCTAAAAGATTTTCAAGGGAAATTTTGAAAATGTGCAGTTTTTGCTATAGGAGTGAACCATAGAATTTCAGCAGTGTTACCATCCCTGGCTAATCTCTTTTTGCCCTCATTCCTAGCACTGGTTTAATCATTTAAATTTTTTGTTTTGTGAAAGAGTTGTTACTTTGACATGTTTTATATATATATGTGTATGTAAATATTGATATACAGTAAAAAGTCTCAGTTATGCCCCATTTTTGTTCTCTGTTTCCCTCCTTCAAACAGGTAACCAATTTTGTTACTTATATATCTTTCCAGTGTTTCTCTACTCAAATATTTGATTTACTTTTTGAAGTTGGGGTCTCACTCTTCACCCAGGCTTGGAGAGCAGTGGTGTGATTATGGCTCACCACAGCTTTGATCTACCGGGCTCAGGAAACCCTCCTGCCTCAGCTTCCCAAGTAACTGGGACCAGAGGCACATGCCACCATGCCTGGCTAATTAACTGTAGAGATGAGGTCTTGCTATGTTGCAGACTGGTCTTGAACTCCTAGGCTCAAGCAATCTGCCTACTTTGGCCTCCCAAAGTGCTGGGATTATGGGTTTGAGCCATCACACCTGGTCTATCCAAATATTTAAAAAGACAAATAGATTTTCTTATTGCTTTCCCATTTCTCATCTAAAAGGCAGCATACTAAAACATAGCTTTTGAAAACTTAACAGTGTGTGTTGGAAGTCTTCCCATAATAGTTGACGTCTTCCTTATTCTTTTTTTTAATCATCATGTTTTTTATAGCCAGTTCTCTCTCAGAGGCTGTTATTTGAACTGCTTCCACTTTTTTTTTTTTGCTTTTGAAAACTGACTTACCTCCTAAAAGACCTTTCTTTCTTCATCTCAGTATAACTTCAACTCTCCACCTACCCTAGGCTCCCCAGTATGAGGATTTCGTGTTCTTTTTAAGTATCTGGGTGCTCACCAGTGTTTGTTTTCTTTACTAACTAAAATTACTCACCAGTGCAGTTACATATTCATTCTCTTCCCTCCCGATCCCAAATAATGTCAGCACGTTGAGCACCGGTGGCACCCAGTAAGGCCCCAATAAGCACATTGTCAGTGAAGGAACAACTTACTCCAGTTCTAAGTTGCATTTCCTAAGCTCATGCATACTCTTTTTATACCTGGAGGTAAGTACAAAATTTCTATTTGATCTGTTTAGTGTTTATAGAAATGTCTTTTTTGCGTATTTGTGGCACTAGAAGAGAACTGGCCTCATATCCTCAAAATATGGTGTTCTGCACATATGTGTAAATATCTGTGTCTGACTTCGTATATATGTGGTTCAAACTGGTATTTTTTTTTTGATTTGGAGTCTCACTGTCACCCAGACTGGAGTGCAGTGGCACACTCACGGTCACTGCAGCCTTGACCTGCTGGGCTCAGGTGATCCTTTCACCTCAGCCTTCCAGGGAGCTGGAGTTACAGGCACACGCCACCACACCCAGCTAATTTTTTTTTATTTATTGTAGAGATG
>CAUYQG010278620.1:0-28593 GCA_963574415.1 Tarsius wallacei
CGATCCTTCCGCCTCAGCCTTCCAAGTAGCTGGAACTACAGGCGCGCGCTACCATGCCCAGCTAATTTTTGATTTATTGTAGAGATGAGATTGCGCCAAGTTGCCCAGGCGGGTCTCGAACCTGTGGGCTCAGGCAATCCACTCACCTCAGCCTCCCAAAGCGCGGGATTACAGGCTGAGCCACCGAGCCCGGCTACACACCCAACCTTGTAACAAAGACTGTAACAAGGGCTTCGGGGGTTATGAGTTAGGAATCATAGATGGAAACCAATATGTAAATATATCTCATTACACCACACAAAAACTTCACTGTATGAAATTATATTTTAGAAACTGTGTGAAACCGCCTGTCAGGTTGCTAGGTAAAGTTTTCTTCCAAGATATTTTTGGCTCCTTGTTTTCTTCCTGGAGAAATGTTTAAAATAAGTTATTTGTTAAAGCAAAGTGTGAAGCCAGGATGCTAATGATGTAAAATACCCAGGGGAGACATACTTTTATTAGATTTTCACTGGTTCACAAAGCAGAAAGGATTCTGTTTCTTCAGTATTAAGAGCTATTTTGCTACATGTCTAAAGGCGAGGGCTTTTTCATGCAAGTGTGTTTCCTCTCTGGCATAATTCAGTTATTTCAAGGTGTTACCAATAATGGCCACGGGGAGATATTTTGACCCATAGGTAATTTAAGAGATTAGAAGCCTGGAAAAATCACCCTCAGTTTAGTCCTCAGAGGAATGTGGGGGCATAACAGTTTAATTAGGTCTTACTGATTGAGCAAACATTGTTTGTGAAAGGAGCAACAACCATGGGGCTGACTACACCATCCTCATCTATCTTGACAGCCTTTGTGCAGGGAGAATGGGGAATTCTCCATGATGCTGTCATGAGAACCATTGCAATAGAAGATGCGGCTGGAAGAGGAAGACTTTCAATGAGAACAAGATACTCTTCAGAGAGAAATTCTCTAAATTGAAATTATCAGACAGAATTTTTTCATTCGTTTAGTAATAATTATCAAGTGTCTATTCAGGGCACTGTGGTCAATCCCTATGAAGGGATACAAAGAATAATCCCTGCCGGCTGAGTTCTCATAGTCTCAGCACTTAGAGATAAGACATGCATAAATAACTGTATATGGTTTAGAAAGAGATGTGTGATGGTAATCAAACTTCTTAAAGCTCTTCATAAAATCTGTGGCAGAAAAATATTCCAGAGGCTTTTCAGAACACACGATATCTTATATGCTTAAAAAAAAAAAAAGTTGTCCTGAAAGCAATATAGTCACCCAGGCAAGGACTCTTCAGAGAATTTCAAGAGAAATAATTTTCACTTACTCACCATTCATACAGTCATTTCTTCATTCAATACGCATTTGTTAAAAGCAGCTGCTGTTTACCTGGCACTGTTCCAGAAATGGGGAAACAAAAAGTTAAAAACAGTGCCTGCCCTCAGGAAGTTTCAAATATAAAGTAATGAAATTATTCTGAGACGATAATAATAAGTCAAGAGCAGCTAGTTCCAGTCCTTAAGTTTGTATTTTGTTGTCTGACAGGCTCAGAAAAGATGCACTTGCTGGCAGGTTGATTTGTTTGCCCAAGTTTATGTGCTTTTATTATTATTTTTTTAATATTGTGATGGATCTTGAACTTAGAATGTGAGAGATAAAATAATTGAAAAGAGTCATGAGAATTGTATATAAGTTTAGAGAAGAAGCATATTCTCTAAGCATGTGTGTGTGTGTGCATATATCTATGTACAACGAGTTACTACATTTAACACAAACATATTCTTATTTAAACTGTAATCTTTCTTTATTCGGGATGGTGAACTATGCTAGCTACAGATGATAAACAAATGCAAAATCTTAGACAACACTGTCTTAGTCTGTTTTCTGTTGCTTATAACAGAATACCTGAAACTGAGTAATTTATTTTAAAAAGGAATTTATTTACTATAGTTATAGAGTCTGAGAAGTCCAAGTTCAAGGGGGCCTATCTAGGGAGAACCTTCTTGCTGGTGGAGACTCTGCAGAGTCCCAAGTGGAGCAGGGTATTACATGGGAAGGGGGCTGAATGTGCCAGCTCAGGTCTCTCTTCCTCTTCACAGTTCCACTCTATGATTTAAACAAGCCACTAGTTTAGCTCTGTGATAACCCACTAATCCACTAACTTATTAATTCAAGAATCCATAAATGAACTTTTAATCCACTCTTGAGGGCAGAACACTCAGGATCCAATCATCTCTTAATGGCCCCACCTCTCTTACAGACGCATTGGAGATCGTTTGAACTTGAGTTTTGGCAGGACTAGTCAAGCCATATCACTGACCTTCTTTTGTGTTACATTGTTCTGAGTCCCACTAACTACCTTCACAGCAATAACATTTCCAAATGCTTGCTGATCTTCCACTCAGATTTCTTTGAACATTCACTTCAGGCTAGTTACTAACATTTAAAGATTTCCATTTTGGTGGCTCAGTCTGTAATTCCAGCACTTTGGGAAGCCGAGGCGAGTGGATTGCCTGAGCCCGCAGGTTCAAGACTAGCCTGGGCAACTTGGAGAGACCTCCTCTCTACAATAAAATAAAAAATTAGTCAGGTGTGGTAGTGCACGCCTGTAGTTCTGGCTACTTGGATGGCTGAGGTGGCAGGATTGCTGTAGTCAAGCAGATAGGTAGTAGCCCAGTTGGGGTGGGCGTGAGTGTACCACTGCAATCCAGCCTGGGCAACAGAGTGAGACTCCAACTCAAAAAAAAAAAAAAAAGATTTCCATCTCTGCTGTATTGCTGCAATTGATCTTATATCTTCCATTTATGTCTGTTGTTTAAAGATACTTAGCACTGTTTAGCACCAAAGGTAGAGCCCGGGAATCTATATTTTAATTTAAATTGTTTAATATAATACAAGTAATAGGAGTGTATTCTCACTGTAAGAGACTCACATGATATGCTTTAAAGGAATGGCCTCCTTCACTGTATTTCAATTTGCATACTCCCAAGATATAATCACTGACATATCTTGTATGAATCTTTTAAGTTGCTTCCCTATGCTTTTACATACATATTGGTATATAGAAAAATAATTTGTGCCTTCTTTTTAATCCATTTTTTTTGCACAAGTAAAGAACTCTGGCACTTATGATACACATTCTCCTAAGAGCGTCACTCCTATTAATTCATTTAATTCTCATGATAACCCTAAAAGATAGCTACTGTTGTCATACAATCCTATTTTATAGATGAGAACTGAGCAGAAAGTACATAGACAACTTGCCCAGGTCATATACTGAATAAGGCCTGCCCCCATGTTTTCTTTGTATGTTTTCTAAGCCTCCTCATCATACCAGTATCACACTTTATACATTTTTCAGCAACTTGCTTTTTTCACTTAAGTATGACTCGGAGCACATTTAAGACATTATATAGAACTCTTTCCTCCTTTTTTATACTGCCTGCACAGCATTCCAAAATTCAAAGTACCACGTTTTATTTAACTGTCTCCTATGTCTTGACATGTAGACCATTTACTGTTGACTGTTATTGTTATTAATAGCTATCTTAGATGGATGAGAAGAACATGGGTGTTCACTATACTATACTTTTTACTTGGTGTGTTTGAAATTTTCATAATAAATATTTTTGGGGTTTTTTTTAGTTGGAGTCTCACTCTATCACCCAGGCTGGAGGCACGCTCACGGCCACCGCAACTTCGACCTGTTGGGCTCAGAGGATCCTTCCACCTCAGCTTTCCAAGTAGCTGGAACTACAGGCATGCACCACCATGCCCAGCTAATTTTTTAATGTACTGTAGAGATGAGATCTCACCAAGTTTCCCAGTCTGGTCTCGATCACGTGGGCTCAGGCAGTCCTCTCACCTTGGCCTTCCAAAGTGCTGGGATTGTAGGCATGAGCCACCGTGCCCAGCTAATAAATGTTTTAAAATACTAACATAAAAATTCATTCTACCTGTATTTTTGTGATTATGTATACAAATTACTCTATGTTAAACACTGAGAAATGAAAATGCTAGGCTGAAGAATATGTGTATTTTGCAATGTAACAGATTGTAATATCCCAAATTAGCTTACTAATTTACATACTTACTAATGGTATACAAGAGTACATATTTCTCTGCAACATTTAAAACTATCAATCTTTTATATTTTTGCCAATATTCAGAGCAAAAGATGGTTTGATTTGCATTTCCCTGATTTCTGGTCAGGTTAAACAATTTTATATGTGTTTGTTAGCCATTTATATTCCTCTCCTATAAAGAATAATTTCAAGTCTTTTACTTATTTTCTGTGGAATTTCAAGAATTTGTGTTTTTATAAAATCTCTTCAGATGATGCTGATGGTTAACCAGAATTGAGAGCCAAGGCTTAATCGAGATCATCTTTGGCTCCATGCTATAGAGGTGGGGACCTCCCTGTTCATGTTGCCTTTCTGAGTCACAGAACACCTTAATTAATGAAACCAGTAGCAGCTCATTCAGAATTATAAGAAATCCTGGTTTCTTGTATTTCTCCAGACTCTGTACTTCGTTGAGCTCTTTGATCTCTCTTCTCAGTCCGCTAAAATGCCCTGTTTATCATGTCCTCTTTCTTTCATCCCCTATTCCTTCCACCTCCTTTTTAATTTTTTTTTTTTTTTTTTGATTTGGAGTCTCACTCTGTCACCCAGGCTGGAATGCAGTGGCACGTTCATGACCACTGTAGCCTCAACATGCTGGGCTCAGATGATCCTTCCGCCTCAGCCTTCCAAGTAGCTGGAACTATAGGCACGTGCCACCATGCCTGGTTATTTTTTTACTTTTTAAAAAATTTAATAGAGACAGGATCTCACTATGTTGCCCAGGTTGGTATTGAACTCCTGACCTCAAGGCCTCTGCTTCAGTCTCCCAGTGTGCTGGGATTACTGGTGTGAGCCAGTACCTGGCCCTTTCCACTACTTTCTATGTGGAAAAGAAGAGATTTGGGGCAAAGTGCTCCTAAGAAGAGTGTGTTCCTTAAAAGCCGCAGGCTTCTTCATAATCTTCCTGAAAAATCTTCCACCTTTTCCCACAATTGTGTTGCAAGGGACAAATAGGTCGTGTTTAACATGCAGAAGATGTAGCTCACTTTCAAACCACTGCTGCCTCAGCAGAAAAACTCTTTTTTAGAACCTTGAAATCTTTTAATCTTTTTCTACTCAATACATTGGGGTCACCCAAGCATTCCAAAATTATTCATAGTGTTCGTCTCTTACAACTAACATTGGATTCAAAACTATAATTGTCATCTCTTTCAAGCCACTCCTTTTGCAGCATCTCATTTTACATTAGTTTCCTGAAATTATTTATCCTCCATTCTACCTAGCCAGAATGTAAAAAACATAGCTCTGTTGAGAACCTGAGCATCTGCTACAGTGAGCAAAATGCCACTGCTTGAAATTCTCCCGTTTTTGAGCACTCCTGGGCATATCTTCAGTCCCAGAAACATTCTCTGAAAAGATTCAATGTGTAAAACACATAAACACGATACAAACAAATTTAATTAAAACACACTTCCTACCCTCCACGGACTGGAATCTAATGGAGAGATAAAATAACTCTAAGACAAGACTGGCTCTGTTAAGTGTTACGGGAGAAGTATGAAAAAGCATGGGGATAGAATGGGCTGGAGATGTGGGAGGTAGTTAAACTCTCAGAAATATAGCTGAATGAAGGCAGGCGTTTGAACTTTTTTTTTTTTTTTTTTTTTTTTTTGAGAAAGCAGGGTTTATTGAGAGGACAGAAAAGCTCCCACAGCAGGAGGGGACCTGAGGGGGTTGCCCACATTTGAACATTTTGACCACCAGAGGGAAGACTTGGCTACTGTCAAGACTCTTAGGTTTTGTGTGTGGTGTAAAGAAATTGTATTTCTCACTTACTGTTTTTGGAATCCCAGATTTTTAGAACCAGAGGGGGTGTCCGAAATCATATTACTTAACCCTTTTATTTTATAGATGGGAAAACTAAGTCCAGGTCACATAGTTAGATAACACCCAGGATGAGAGTGCGGTAATTCTAACTCCTAGCGCCCCTTTCACCAAAAAGATTATCTTTGTTACTTTTATTATTTTAATTTATCTGTTCTTCTGTCTCCTGAAATATCAGCATCTGATATCACCCATAGGAGGGACTCAAAATCATAATTCAGTTGCATTTAGTAGCCAAAAAATGTGTGTGTGTGTGCTTATGTGTGTACACAAAAGGTTATATTATCAAATCAGACACATAATCAGAGATCTTACCTATATCAAGCTTGACTAATAATTTCAGGAATGCAATCAATCAACAGGAACAGGCAAGCAGAGAGACAGCGGAAAATCTAAGGGCAGCTCCCAGGTCCTTTCTTCCCATAAAAGACATATGCTCTCTGTAATGAAACATCTCATACATTTTTTTTCATCTCAAGCATTTTATAGTCATATAGGCGAATAGGTTTTGCGATATTTTCCAGGAAGCTGTGTTCCCTAAATCCATAGATTTACCATAAGCAATTTTAAAGTAGGGATATTCTGCAAAACACATTTCATAGGTGTAAATTTTAGATTTAGAGGGTACACACGCGTATGCATGTCAGGGACATATCGTACAGTGGTGGGAATTGGGTCTCAGGTGGCCCATTCCCAGGTAGTGAACATTGTGCCCCACAGGTTGTATCTGAACTCTAACCTTCCTCCCTCCTCCCCGCTTATTGGTGTCCTCAGTGTCTGTTATTTCTATCTTTGTGATCATTTAGCTTCCACCTACAAATGAGAACATGCAGAGTGTGGTTTTTTGTTTTTGAGCCAGTTCACTTAGGGTGATTTCCAGCTCCACCCATGTTGTTGCAAAGCATATGATTTCATTCTTTGTTATTCCTGTGCAGTATTCCATAGTGTATATATACCACATTTTCATTATTCACTGATTGGATGATGAGCATTTAGGCTGATTCCACATCTTTGCAATTGTGAATTGTGCTGCAATGACCATATAACCACGTGGGGCAGGAGTCTTTTTTATGTAATGACCTCTGTTCCTTAGGGTAGTTACCTAGTAATGGGATTTCTGGATCAACTAGTAGACCTTCTTTTAGTTCTTTGAGTAATCTCACATTGCTTTCCATGGAGGTTGAGCTAATTTACACTCCCACCAATAATGTATGAGTGTTCCCTTTTCTCTGCATACACAGCAGCACCTATTGTTTTTTGATTTCTTAAGTAATGGCCATTCTGACTTGTGTAAGGTGCTATCTCATTGTAGTTTTAACTTGCATTTCTCTGATTATGAGTAATGTTGAGCATTTTTTCTTTTCTTTTTTCTTTTTGAGTTTGAGTCGCACTCTGTTGCCCAGGCTGGAATGTAGTGGCATGCTTATGGCTACCACAGCCTTGACCTGCTGGACTCAGGCGGTCCTTCCGCCTCAGTCTTCCAAGGAGCTGGAACTATAGGCACATGCTACCATGTCCAGCTAATTTTTTGGTTTATTGTAGAGACAAGGTCTTGCCAAGTTGCCTGGGCTGGTCTTGAAGTTACCTAGGCAATCCTCTTACCTTGGCCTCTCAAAGTGCTGGGATTACAGGCTTGAGCCACCTCACCCAGCTGAGCATTTTTTCATATGTTTGCAGGCTATTTGTAAATCTTTTTTTGAGAGATGTCTGGTCATGTCATTTGCCCACTTTTTAACGGAGTTATTTGCTTTTTTCTTGCTGATTTGTTTGAGTTCTTTGTAGATTCTAGATGTTAGTCCTTTGTCAGATGTATACTTTATCTTCTCCCATTCCCTAGGTTTCTTTTGATCGGTTGGTTATTTCTTTTTCTGTGCAGAAGCTTTTAAGTCTAATTAAATCTCATTTATTTTTGTTTTAGTTGCATTTGCTTTTGGGATTTTAGTCATATATGTTTTGCCTAGTCCATTGTCTATAAAAGTTTTTCCAAGGTTTTTTTTTCTAGGATTTTTATGGTTTCGGGTTTGACATATAAATCTTTAATCCATTTTTAGTTAATTTTTGTATATGGGGAGAGATAGAAATCAAGTTTCATTTTTCTGCATGCAGCTATTCAATTATTCTACCACTATTTGTTGAATAGGGTATTCTTTCCCCAGTGTATGCTTTTGTGTGCTTTGTCAAAGATCAGTTGGTTGTAGGTATTTGGGCTTATTTGTGGATTCTCTATTCTGTTTCATTGGTCCATGTGTCTGCTCTTATACCAGTACCACACTGTTTTGGTTACTGCAGCTTTGTAGCATGATTTGAAGCCAGATTATGCGACGCCTCCAGCTTTGTCCTTTATGCTCAGGATTGTTTTGGCTATTCTGGTTCTTTTTTGATCCCATAAGAATTTTAGCATTTTTGTCTAATTCTGTGAAAAATGATTTGACAGTTTGATAGGTATTGCTTGAATCTGTAGATTACTTTGGGTAATATAATACTTAATAATATTGATTCTGATCAACCAGAATTCTAGGAAAATGAGAATGTGTGTTTGCTTTCATTCACAGAGCAAACTGGAGGTCACTGTTTGCAACATGAATCTTTTTTTAGCTTTTCAACAGTGGATAATTAAGAGCTGCTGTTTCTGAAATTACCTGTATTCACTGTAGAGAAGGAAAGACTTTTATTTTTCATGATGAAATACACTTTCTCATTCAAACTTCGTCATTCTTTTTTTTTAAATGGCATTTTACATTTTATACTGAGTCAATCCAAGGTAGTAAAATAAAAGAAATATATTTTGTGTGCCACACACAAAAAATTTGATTCTTCCAATATATAAACATGGGGTGTTTTTCCATATGTTTGTGTCCTCTGCAATTTCTTTTGTCAGAGTTTGATAGTTCTCCTTGTAGAGTTCTTTCATCTCTTTTGTTAAATATCTTCTGGCTTTTGGCTTCTATTGTAAATGGATTTGTGTTCTTGATTAGATTCTCAGCTTGCTCACTATTGGTGTATACCAGTACTACTGATGTGTGTGAGTATTTTGTATTCTGAAACTTCACTGAATTCATTTATTAAGTCCAGGAGTCTTTTGGAGAAGGCTTTAGGGTTCTCTTGGTATAAGATTATATTGTTGGCTTACAGAGATAGTTTGATTTCTTCTTTTTCAATTTAGATACTCTTATGTGTTTTCTTGCCTGATTGCTCTCGTTAGGACTTCCAATACTATGTTGAATAAGAGTGATGAAAGTGGGTATCCTTGCCTTGTTCCAGCACTGAAGGAAAATGTGTTCAACTTTTCATCATTCAGGATGACATTGGCCATGAGTTTGTTGTATATAGCTTTTATTATTTTGAGGAATAGTCCCTTTATGCCTATTTTGCTGAGGATTTTTATCATGAAGTGATGCTTTTTCTGTATCTAATAAAATGATCAATTAGTTTTGTTTTTAATTCTGTTTATGTAATAGATCACGTTTATTGACTTGCATAGGTCGAACTGAGGGACCCAAGAGACTCAAAAAGCTATACTTGCTGTAAAAGAAACGTTCACTGTATTTTATATATCCCTGCCTCACGTTTGCTATATTCTTACCTCACGTTCACTGTATTTTAAATCCTACCTCAGACCCCGTAAGACTAGGCACATGTCGGGTGCCTGGTACTGACTGTAATTGTAAAGTTACACAATGTTTCAAGCAGTGTTTGTACTTAGAACTTTGTTAAGCTTTTGTTTGTCCCATAATTGCCATATTAAAGGGAATAACCGGCTTCTTCTGCTTCTGCAACAGTGTGTGAATGTTAAGCAATAAGCCCCTTCCAGACATTCCTTTGCTTAAATTATGGTAGACTCCGTGGCTCCAGCCACTCTCCTGGTGGGCTCTGTGTTGTTTCAAACCTGCTTGTAAGCCAAAGTTAATTGACGCACAGTGACTGTGTAAACCTAGCTTATCTAGCATTCCACTCTGCCCGTTTAGCCGTTACCAGTCAATCACAGGCGACTGAGCCCACGTTCCCGCAAACCAAAAATAAACCAACCAATCTCAAGCACCCCTGTCCCTTGACATGACTGTGGACCTGATTGGGGACTAATTATGCAAGGTCTGCGGACTTCGGTTTCTACGTCATGACCTCTTCTAATTGGTTAATGTTTCAAGCCTAGGAAAAACCAGTCACACCCAGCCCCTCCCTCTGTAATTGTGCATAAAAACTGCTTGCTATACTGGGTTGGGGCTCTCAAGCTCGAGTCGCTGTGTCGGTTTCAGTTTGTGAGCCCAGACTCGAGCCTGAATAAAAAGACCCTCATATGTTTGCATCGGAGCTGGCTCTTTGGTGGTCTCTCGGATTTAGGACTTTGGGTACTACAGGTCAAATCCCAAATATGCAAGGAGGCAAGGAGGCAGATTTGGGGCTAAACTTAATTTAACAAAATGAACTAATTGAAAGCTGTGACTGACCATGCCAAGAAGGAAGCACAAAGAGTCAAGGTGGGAGCAGAATTCATCAAGGCCACATAATTCGAGGTGAACTAAGAGGGTTGGAGGCAGCCTGACTCAGAACAAGGGCAGGGCAAAAGCTCACAGGCAGAGAACACATCCTAGAAACTCAGGAAGGGCAGCCCTGAGGTGCCTGTGAATTCAGAAGCAGGCTAGTATGGCTAGAGCAGAGTAACAGGGAAACCTGTAGTGACAGGAGTTATGCTCGCTGGGAGGGATGAACAGGAGTCCATGATTCCAGGTATTGAAGGCTGGGATGAGGAACTTGGGTTTATTCCAGCACAACAGAATGCTGTTGCTGGGTGTTAAGCAGGCTCGTGCCAGGGTCTGGCTTGGGTTCTGGATATGTGTTATGGCTGTGGTGTAAGCATGCCTCTGAGGAGGCTGAGAGTTCTGGAAGCCAGGCAAGAGGGAGGCTCTCACATAGGAGGGGTGAAGGTGGTGGGCAGGGGGAAAAAGAGGGTGGTCTCAAACACAAAACAGTACTCATCTGCTTATGTTGAATCACGGGGAAGCAGAGAGAAGAAAGAGAACAAGGAAGACAATTTTCCTCCCTTCAATTTTCTTTCTTTTTAAAACGCATTTATTTTACTTGGTTAACAAAATTGGATATATTGTATACAATTGTTTATATTTATGGCTTACAACTTTGTAGAATGGCTAAATTGAATCACTTAAATATGCGTGACTTCACATACTTGTCCTTTCTGTGGTGAGAACACTTAATGCTACTCTCATGTGTTCTTTTCAAGTATACAATACATTGTTTTTAACCACGGTTGCCATATTGTACTGTAGAACTCTTGAGTTTATTCCTCCTAATGGAAATGTTGTATCCTTGGACCCACTTCTCCTCAGCCTCCCTCTCCCACTCTCCAGCCCCTGTACATTCTACTCTCTTCTTCTATGTGTTCTACTTTTCAGATTCCACATTCAGATCATGCAGTATTTGTTTTTCTGTGACTGGCTTATTTTACTGACGTCCTCCAAGTGTATCCATGTTGTCACAAATGAAAGTATGTCCTTCTATGTTCGTGACTGAATAGTATTCCATCGTGTGTATATACCACACTTTAAAAAATCAGTCACCATTGATGGACACTTAGGTTGATGACATATCTTGGCTGTTGTGAATAGTGCTGCCATGACATGGGGGTGCAGATATCTTGCTGACATACTGATTTCATATCCTTTGGATATATACAGTATACCCAGCAGTGGAATTGCTGGGCTACATGGTCTGCAGAAACTGTCCTGGCCCCGGGGTCCTGCCTAGATCCTGGGACTGACTGGTGCTGGGGCAAGTATGGAACCTGGGTTAGTGGGGGCCAGTCTGGAGCCTGGGACATGAGTGCTGGCCTGGAACCTGGGGCTGTGGTGATGGTCTAGAGCCTGGGTCCAGCCTGGAGCCTGGAGCCTGGAGCCTGGGGTTGTAGAGACAGGCTGTAGCTAGGGCCTGTGGGAATTTCCTGGATCCTGGAGCAGTGGGGATAGCCGGGAGCCTGGGTCTGTAGGGACAGCATAGAGCCTGGGGCTGTGGGAATGGCCTGGAGTCTGGGGCTGTGGTGATGGCCTGGAGCCTGGGTCCAGCCTGCAGTCTGGAGCCTGGAATCCAGGGTTATGGAGACAGCCTGGAGCCAGGGTTGGCCTGGGGGATGTGGGGGTGGCCTGGAGCCTGGGGCTGTGGGGACAGCCTGGAGCCTGGGGTTGTAGGGACATATTGGAGGCCAGAGCTGTGGGGATGGCCTGGAGGCTGGGACTGTCGGGATGATCTGGAGCCTAAGTCCAGCTGGGAGCCTGGGTGAATTCCTGGATTTGGCCTGGCACTCAGGTTGGTCTGAAGCCAGGGCTTCCATACCTGACCTGGGGTCAAGGCAGTCCTGGAGACCCAAACCCCAGGTCCCAGCCTGGAGTCTGGAGCCATGGGGTCCAGCCAAGCTCTGGGTTTTACTGTGGTAAGGCAGAGCTCGAGGCTTCCTTTTTCCCCTACCCCAAGCAGAGGGCACCTCTCGGTGCTGCCTGGATTTGGGGGTATGCATGGATTTCCCCTTATCTATGTGTCTTTCCTCATATCTGTGCTATGCTAGGGGCTGCCACCTCCTTCTAGCCTCCTCAGTTCTTGTGAGGGTACTTTTATGTATGGAGAGTTGTTCAAATTGATTGATGTCTCTGCAGGGGGATGAGCCCTGGAGAATCCCGTTTTACCATCTTGCTGCCATCCTCCCAGGGCACCTTGTCTGATAGTTTATTGAGGGTGTGGGGAGTTAAGAGCTCCATCTGGAGTACCCATGAGGTGGAGATGACAAATATACATCTGGGCTTATGGGCTAGAGCTCAGGGCAGCTCTGGCGGGAGCTGAGATTTAGGGGTCACTGGCACATGTGACACTTTATGGTCCCAGGTGACAGAAGTCTGCACCACATGGGAAGGTAAATCAGTTATGATTTAGTCAGGAGGCAAAAACCACACATGTTATTTGAACAGGGAAATGTCTAAATAGTAGTTTACCAGTGGGGGTAGCTAATTACCACAAGGGAAACTCATGGATTTTTAAATGCCCAGAAGCATCAGGTGCAAACTGCCACCTCCAGAAGGAATTCAGCACTAGAAGAGCCTTTCTTCACTGCTGACATTAGGGCTCTTTGATGGCACTGTGGCTAATAATCCAACCTGCAAGGAGCACAGGGTTGGGAGGAGGTTGGATGCTGTTGTGCTGCAGGGGAGGAGGGTGACGCTGGAGCTGCTCTAATGAGACCCAAGGGGCATCTGTCCCGAGGGTGCAGCTGAGCACCCCAGAAACTGCTGCAGCTGCTCAGAAGGACTTGCCCCTGGGAGTGGTGTGGGCTGAAGGCACAGCCAGGGCATGTCCACACAGACCACCAGGCTCCCACACCAAGCAGTCCTGGAGAACTACAGCCTCGATGAGAAGTCCTTTCCTGTTATCACCTTGCAAAGTCTGCCTGGTGCCCTCTGCCAGAGAGCCCAAACTCCACAGACTGGAGTGGAGGGTTCTTACAGAGCCCCAGTATGATTCTACAAGACAGGAAGAAGGGGTAGATTTGGAGCTGGGAGGCAACCAGTGGGTAGCTGGTGCAAGAGGCCATGTGCAGACACTGCAGTAGACAGTGCCGGCTGACAACCTCAATGGCCACCTGCGGGATGATTTGTTTTGCCGGTTTTTCTAAGTTAAGTCCTCAGACGGCTGCAGCTGCCTGAGATGGCAAGCAAGGACCACCTTGTGGAGCTCGGTTGTCCAGAACTGTGACAGAACGTGACAGGCTGCTGCTTGACGTCAGTGAGTTTGGGAATAGCCTGCTGCCCAGCAATAGGTAGTTGGAGCTGAGGGAGGGACTCACTTTGTAGAAGCTGCAGAGAGATAGCTTTGAATTAAGAAGGGTTGGAAGCGTTCATTTAGTTTCACAGCATGACGTAAGGAAATGGAGAAACAGAGGTAGACTTGTGGGGAGGGAGGGACATGGCAGCTGCCAGGCGGGAGGAAGGTGGAACATTATCCTCATGTTGTCAGCTTCTCCTTGCCCTGTTCCCATGTCCCCAGCATTTCTTCCAGTCACCTTTGCTACCTGTTCTCCCATCCAGCACTCCCAGCAAGACTCTCACTGGCCTGTCATTGGCCTCTTCTCAGCCCCTGGCTCTAATAGGCAGCCCAGCCTCTCTTGTGGTTTGAACAGTATCTGTGGATTTATAAGTTCAAAATGCACATCTCAGTACCCACGTTCTCCTGAGCTGCAGACACATGCATCTGACTCCCTACTTGACATGTACACTCACTCCTTCCTAGATTATTTATATCCCTGAAGACAGTCATGGGCTTCCCTTGCAAGATTCTTCTTCTCCCATGTGCTCCATCTCAGTGGACACCACGTGGCCTTAGCTGTCCACTCCAGGACCTGGACTTATCCTCTGCACATCTGCCCCTCTCAGCCTTCATATCCAGTTATCACTCCTGGACTTTGCCTGCCCAAGCCTATCCCTGATCACTCTTTTCTTCACTTCCACTGTCATCAGCCAAACCTAAAGCACTTTCATCTTCTGCCTGTGCTGCCCCAGGAGTCTCCTCTATTGTCATCATATCCTCGATTGCCCCATTTGCAATCTGGTCTGCATGCAGGCAGCCATTTGGATTCGTTGCCTCCCTCTGAAACAATCTTCCATGGTTTCGCGGGTCAATTTTAGTAACTCTAACGTGTCCCAAATGGTCTGAAAGTTTCCCCATAACTGCTTTTCCAGCCTCATCTTTCCCAAGTCCTCACCTCCTTATTTATCTCTATCAGTGGAGTCCTTCTAGCTTGTTCAGATTTCCATGGCCCAAAACACCCCTGTTGATCAGGGCAATTACCCCATGCAGACTATGTCACTGCATTTATTTGTCTATGGTGTCCTTTCTTCTTCTTTTGTGAATCCACTGTCATTTTAATCAATTATGTCATCATTCGTCTCTTCTGTTAAATGGAAAGTCCGTGAGGGCCGCAAGCTGGTCTGCACCAGCCTTGCTTCGCAGAGTACCTAGAACGGAAAAGGAGATGGAAGGCTAACTGCTGTTAAATGAACAAGAACTTGAGATGATGAAAATTTAAATGTCTTCATCAAGTTGCTATTCGGGCTGTGGGTGGTGCACCTGTTTAAACTGAAAATTCCACTTGCCTCCTTAATGGACACGATGACTTCCATCTATACCAAGTATTATGAGAACTTGAAAATGTCATCTTTGGCGAAAGGGACACATGCAAGGATAAGAGGCTTCTTCCTGTGGGACTAGAATGAGATTTTGCTACAAAGGACAAGCTCTTTGTCTCACGAAGTCTTTTATTACAATTTATTGAAATAACTTATCACTGTATGGACAAAAAATAAAATATTAAAAAAGATGGAAATAGATTTGGGGAAGAAAGAGGACATAAAAGAAATTAATAAACATCTAAGGCATGAGGGAGACAGAAAAATTATCCTCAGGCAAAAATGACAGTCATCATTTTGTGGGCAAACACCACTGAAATTAGTGGTAAAAATACATGGTGGGGAAAATGCATGGTGAAAAAGACGGAAAACTGCTGTACTGCTTTTGCAACTGTTCTGTAAGTCTAATATTATTTCAGAATTAAAAGTTAAAACACATATGTGTCTAATACCTATTTTTAGCTGGACTGAGGGATAAGATTATTTTGCCTGACAGCTTCAAACACCTAAGTCTCTCTCAGACTGTCTGTACCAGGGTCTTGGCCATCCCTCGCCACAATTCTCACTTAACTACATTCTTCTTCTTTTTCTAACATTGCTGTTTCCAGCCTTGATGTACAGCTACTCATTTTCCAATTGCCCTCTAATTTGTACCCTATTAGATGGGTCCTCCTGATTTATTTATAACCGACTTTCTGCTACTTGGAGATACAAAGCCTAATACTGTTCTCTTTCACCCAGGTGTCTATGGGCTAAGTCACCAAAGCCTTAAGTGTTTATCTCTCTTTAGCTTTGTATGAGAGACAAAAATTAATAATAATAAAGCCAAAATTTTTATCTCTTCAATAAAGTTCCCACGAACAAAACAAGCCTAGGCTGGTATCCTGGCCTTTTGCATGGCAGCGTTTACCAAGAAACACAAAGCATTTGATGGTGATGGATTGTGGTAGTTAGGCCTGGTACTTCGGGCAAGTCCTATAAGGTTTATTTTTATGAAAGGATGAAATGCTGAGCCCTGAACTTTCATCCAACAAGCTGGCAGCAAGACAGGTGGTGGAGTCTGTCTTCTGACTGTTTCCTGCTTTCAGTCAGAGTTCACACCCTTCTTCCTTTTTGAGATTTTTCATCTGTAGGTGATGGCCCAGGGGTAAGTGATGCCCAGGAAGTTAGCAGAGAGAGGCCTTTGCCTGTCTGGCCTCCCAGATGCAGTCAAATGAGGTGTGGAGGGAGGCCACGAGTCTGCTGGCCATGTGCTCTGAGCAGCCGGTTCCTCTACCCAGAGAGCTGCCAACGGTTGGTGTTTGCAATCCGTTTGTCCTTGTTCTCAAGGAGACGGGCTATTTTTCTCTTCTCTTTTTTGGTAAAGTGCACTATATTACAGGCACCACTTCAAAGGGAATAGTTGGATCAGGCTACCCTAAAAAATCTCTGTAACTTGCCATAAATTTAAAACTTTTCAGTGCAGTCAATATTTTTCAAATGCTAAAGATAGGAAATGTGGCAATTTTTAAAAGTTCAGCAAATGTATTCTCTGAGGAGAACTCTTGGCTCCTCCTTGCTCCAACCCTGGCTCATTCTAAGGAATCTTTTGTGTCTTAAAAATGTTGAGCACAGGAGTGAGGCAGGAGGGGCTGACTGGAGGTTGACAAGATGACTATCCAGAGTGGGGCTCTAGGCCATGAGTCTACACAAACCTACTCCTGTGTATTTTATACCACTTGGGCATACTGAGCCTTTCCAGGAGCAGTAGTATACCAAGGATTCTGTTCCTGTTGGTCTTCAGATAGTGCAACTTAGTACTTCCAAAGCAAGTCCCTTCTTACTTTCAAGTAGAAAGCTAATGTGTATCTCCACCAGAACCAAGTGTATAGAAATGAAGAAAATCTATATAAGATGGTCAGTGCAAAGATGTCATTTCCTAAATGTAGGTAAACTACAATGAGGTTGCAGAAGAATCACCCAGCAATGTTGCTAAAAGTACAGATTCCTTAGTTCCTATATCTAATAATTCAGTGATTCAACTGCATGACCAGGCTAAGAAAGCTTGACCTCAGAGAAGATGAAGACTGAATCATGCTAGTAGTTTCTGTGTTTGAAAAATACCTTTTGTTTATTCATCCTTTTGTCTATCTCCACTCATCTGTCCATTTAACATGTGTTTATTAAATGTCTGCATAAACCCTCCTATATGTTAGGAATGGGACTATGTGCTGGGTGTTATAAGATTATATATCATAGCAATATATAATGATGGCCAAAGGGGGCATTCAGTCAGAGGGGAAGATGTATGAAGGGGGACCCTCCCCCCAAAAACAAAACAAAAGAGAATTACCTTTTTGGAGGGCGAGCCCCTTTTATACAGTCTTTCCCTACTAGGTAGGTGTTCTAGGAACACATCATCAACAGTGTACCAGCTAGTGTTGTTGTGAGAGGCTGTATTTTTTTCATTCTTTTTTTTGTGGAAATTCTTTCAACGTGTTTGCCCATTTCATGATGGGCACACATTTGTGAGCACACCTGTTCACATCATGCTTAGTGTTCAGCAGTTTTTGACCAAAAATGGCATGACCCCCTCTTGTGCCCTTCACTCTCTATTCACCCGATCTCACACTGAGAAACTTTTTTTTGTTTCCTCAGATTAAAAAAGTCCTCAAAGGGAAATGTTTTGCTGATGTGGAAGAGGTGAAACAAAAAATGGCAGAAGTGTTAAAAGACATCAAAATTGACAAGTTCAAAAACAGTTTTGAGCAGTGGAAAAAGCATCTCGATAGGTAATATTGGATCAAATGGAGAGTGCTTTGAAGATGACTGAAGTTTAAACATGTAAAAATAAATGCACAATTTTTTATAAATAAATTTCGAGGGTTTTTTTGGGGGGGATTCCCCTCGTACAAGGAAACCAGCAATTGTAATGTGGTTTATTAAAAGTGGCTCTGGGAGCATGCTAAAGGTGAAATAGAACCCATAAAAAACAGCACTGGATCCAGCCTTGAGAGGTTGTAGATGATTTCTCAGAGGATGGGAACTTGTTCATTAGAATTAGCCAGGTGAAAGAAACTTGATAGAGCGGAGTGAGAAGATAAGGAAGTGTGTGCTAAGACTCCAGAAGTGAAGAGAACGTGACACAAAGGAGATTCCAGCAGCTCAGCACTGCAGCAAGAGCACAAGGCAGTGGGGGAGTGGAGCGTGAGGCTGGAGAGTTGGAACAGGCGTGAAGGTCTATGACGTGTGATCCATGTCCCTGTCTGCTGGCAACAAGCCTGGTCCATGCTGATCTGGACTAAGTTTAATAACCTCTCCTCTTGCTCTCACAATACGATTCATTTTATGATTGGATGATGTGTTGTGTGGTTGGCCACTCATGTCTGATCCCAAGGAGCCTGGCTTTTGGGCCGGAGGATGCTGTATTGTCTTTCAAGGGCTTCAGTAGGAGAGTGAATTGATGTGGTTTCTGGTTTGACAGTCTCCCTCTGGCCACAGGATAGAGAGTAGATGACAGAGGGGCAGGATTGGGGTCAGGGTCTGGTGGGCAGCTGCAGAATTCTTGGCAAGAGCTGAAAGTAGGATGAATAAGAGGATAACACAGGGTGAGCAGAAGAGAAGGGATCCAGAAAATACTAAGAGTCAGACTGATTTACCACTTAACATGAGACCTTGAACAAGTGGCTTAGTATTTCTTCCTCTGCTTATAAAAATGTCCCATCAAGTTCTTCTAGGAGCAAAAGCAAATTGAAGATCACACCCAGCACTCATCCTGTGATGCCCTCAGGGACTCATTCCCCCTCTCTTCCAACCAGGCCCCTTAAGACCCCTGTGCCATTTCCTCAGCACCCTTCCCAGGACCACCTCCTAAGCTGGGTCTCCATTCTCCCAAGCTATGTGGCCCTAAGCCTATTCCTCACCTTCTAGTCCTGCTACCCCTCACTGAACTCCCAGATCCCAGGTAGACGTCACCAGTGGCGGCCTAATTTACTGGAAGATGTGCTTGTGATTTCTGGTTGCTTGAAGGATGCCCTCATCTTTTAAAACAAGGGCAGCAGCAAGAGCCCCACCAGGCTTGATCCGCAGAGCATGTACCATGAAGGCCACCCACATGAACAGTGTGGGCCATAGACATGCTGGCTGTGCAGCAGGATTTCTCATGACAATTTGGTCAGGGGCTGTAGCTTTGTTGATTCAGAAAATGCAGCATCTTTGGGAAAAAACACTGATACCTGAATCAGCCTCACTGTCCACTGTGACAGCCTGTTTTTCTTTTCTTCTCCCTTTACCAACCCTTTTTTCTTCTTCCCTTCATTTCCTCTCAGCACCTTTTCTTTTTTCTCATTCTGCCCTTCTGGGGTGCATTCCAGCGCCTCACATGACACCCCAGGGGCCTCAACCTACTTAGTTTGGTTTCAAGGCTCTTGGAAACCCAACTCCTCCCCACCAGCATAGACCCTTTGTCTAAGTCAGTCCCTTCTGGAGCATGACTCCCTTTCCCCTTGTCTCTGTGCTTGTTTACGCTGATTCTACCCATCACACTTTTGGGTCCACATTGACTCTGCTGAACTGAATGTCCATCTTCTCCATGGAGCTCGTTCATTCTGTCCTCTAGCTTGGATTCAGCACTCTCCTTCCTGACCTTTCCCAGTTCCTTTAACACCAGTGATTGGGTTTCCCTCTGCTGTGTGCAACTATGCATTGTGTTGCTATAAGCTTGTTACGTGTGTGTGCCTGCTTTTACCAACTAGAGGGACAGCTTTACATACTCCTACTGCACACACCAGACCCGGCATAAGCTTTACATACAATACACTGCTGACTTACAAATGTATAATTACATGAAAAATATAAAGAAAGGCCCCTATGACTCCTTTCTCCTGGGCTTTTCTTTTCAGTTAGCTTCTGGACACCACTACTGTGCTGGTGTGTGAGTAGCTTCCTGGTGGTTTTGCCATCAGAATTCCTGGGGTGGAACCCTGGGAGGGGTTAGTTTCTCACAAGGAGAATGGGGACATGAAACACTTGTTGTGCCTGTCCTTCAAGTAGTCAGAAAGCCAAGTGGAACAGCACTTTTTTGCATGTGCGTGTCCAGTTATTCCATCACCATTTGTAGAAAAAGGCTGTCTTTTTTTCATTGTATTGCTGTTTCTTTCTTGTTAAAGATCAGTTGACCATATTTATGCAAGTCTATCTCTGAACTCTCTATTTAGTTCCATTGATTTATCCATGCATTCTTTCACCAGTACTACACTTGATTACTGTAGCATTATAGTAAGTTTTGAAATTAGGTAGTGTTAGTCCTGCAACTTTGTTCTTCTCCTTAATTATTGTGCCGACTGCTCTGTGTTTTTTGCTTCTCCATATACATTTTAAATTCATTTCTGACTCTAAAATAAATTTTTGGGGTTTTGACTGAAATTGCATTGAATCTGTAGATCAAACTGGGAAGAACCTACATCTTGACAATATTGAGACCTCCTATCTATAAGCATGAAATATCTCTCCATTTATTTGGTTCTTTTATTTATTTCTTCTGAGTTTTATAGTTTTCATTTTATGGATCTTGTACATATGTCAGATTTATACCTAAATATTTCAATTTTGAGGGGCTAATTAAAATGGTATTTGGAACATTTGTATGCCTAACCCTGAATTGTACCCCACATCTTTAAAATAAAAAAATTAAAAGTTAAAAAAAGGTATTGTGTTTTTAATTTCAAAATCCTTTGATTCATGTTGGAAAGTAGGCATTTATTATTTTGTATATTGACCTTTGAACCCTGTAATTTTGCTATAATCAATCGCTTATTAGTTCCAGGAGATTTTTGTTGATTCTTTCAGACTGTCTACATAGATGATCATGTCATCTGTGAACAAAGACGGTTTTATTTCTTTCTTTCCAATTTGTATACCTTTATTTTCTGTGCTTGCTTTACTTCATTATCTAGCATTTACAATATGATGTTGAAAAGGAGAGGTAAGAGGGGGCAGACACCCTTGCCCTGTTCCTGACCTTAGTGGGAAACTTCTTAGTTTCTTACCAACATGCTATTTTTCTTAGTGGAAATTAATGAAAGTTAAACAAAATAAAGTAAGACCTTCTTCCTTCCACCCTAGGCAGGATAGTTACTACTTAATCACACTAACCTTCCCTCTGTGTAAATACTCCTTTAGGTAAAGAAAAGTATGTGAAAAAGAGATAGGAAAAGAGCACATTTGTGCAATTGCGCACCTCATTTGCTCAGCCTCTTATTTATTTCCCAAGTTTTCGCTGTTTGTACACTAAGTAGCAGGCACTGTTCAAGGCTTTGGAGATACATCAGTGAACAAAAAAGAAAATTATCTCTGCAGCTTAGGAGCTTATATTCCAAAAAGAAGTGATAGGCAAAAGTTAAATAAATAAGATCCAAATGACCATTAGGGAAGACCATAAGGGAAGTTAACAAGTTGACAGGAGAGGGAATCACAGGTGTGGACTATGAAACTGGATGTCTCCCTGAGACCAGTCTACGGAACAATTTTCAAAGAACCATGGAAAGAGCTTTCCAGGCAGCGGAAATGGCTTGTGCAAAGGCCTGAGGTATGAACGTCCTTGGCAATGTCAAACACAGGGAACTGGGAGTGAGAAAGGAAGGATGACATGGAGAAAAGTTGGGGAAGCAGAAACACGAGAACAGAAAGGAAGATGGAAATATGTAGGAAATTTGGAAACTGAGTAAAAGGAGTAGAGTTTCTTTTCAAAAGAAGCCCTACATGATCAATCACTGTTGCTGTCTCCATGAAACCCTTGTCCATCTCTCTTGAGGCAAAACTGCCCTGGTCCCTTAGCTTGCCTCATCTGAGCCATGGCGTCTGAGCCGTCTTGTCTAACTCAGACCCTCCTCCATCGACATGACTTGGCAAATTCTCTGTTCTGGAGGCCATGGGAAGACACATTCCATGTGCAAATAGGGTAATTATTCAACAAGAGTTGCCTCATTGATGTAGACAATCATGTTAAATATTACCCATTCTCCCATGGGGTATTTTATGAATCAAAAACTTTCTTTTGGTTTATAAACTCATGTGGAGTTGGAAGCAAACAACCTGGATGGTTCCGATTCATTTACATTCAGTTCATTACCATGCTGTTTTTATTTGCTGTTGTTTGTTTTTGTTTTTTTTTTTTACAGTGGTTTGAAGCTTAAGAAACCTCTGGAGAATTATTTATTTAACAAAGATTTAATTTTAAAAAGTCTTTTAACTCCTTTTGTTCATAAGGACAGGAAATGATGGTTTTTATCAACATAAATAAAAGGAAAACCCCAATTCTAGAGTTCAATTTGCAACATAAAAATGTATGATGCTTATGTCAGTTTCTAATTAGCCAAACAGATTCAAGCATCTACAACAGAATGAGAAACTCAGACTTTGGTAGCATGTGCGAGGTGTCTCTTATGTAGGGTTGGAACCACGGTGAGTCATTGAAATGCAAGAACTTCACTACCTTGCCCCGCTTCACCTCAGTTCACCTCTGACTGAATTCAGAGACTCCAGAAGTATCTGGCCTTTAGAAATAATCATCATGTCACACACGGACTAGCTGAGGGATATTGTAAAGGTCATTTATTGGCTAGGGCCCTTTTGGTATAAAGTGACAGATAATCTACTCAGATTGGCTTTAGATGTAAGAAGAAATGAATTGCTTTAAGTGACTGAAAAGTCAGGGGCCAAGAGGGTGTTAGGCGTGGGAGCACTTAGAGACCCAAGCAACATAATCAGACCTCTGCATCTTTCCACCTCTAAGCCTTGGGTCCTCTCCTGACTTCCTAGGATAATTAGAAAACACTGATGAAAAAAATTGTAGAGGACACAGATACATGAAAAACATCCCATACTCATGGGTTAAAAGAATCAATATTGTTAAAATAACTATACTACTCAAAATAATTCACAGAGTCAGTGCAATCTTTATTAAACTACCAACATTATTTTCACAGAATTAGAAAAAACAATCCTAAAAGTCATATGGAACCAACAAAGAGTCCACATAGATAAGAAAATCCTAAGCCAAAAGAACAAAGCTGGAGGCGTCACAACTTCAAAGTATACTACAAGGCTGTAGTAACAAATCAGTGTGTTACTGGTATAAGAGCAGACATATGAACCAATGGAACAGAATAAGAGCATTAAGAAGTAAACCTAAATACATACAACTAACTGATCTTTGACAAGCAGACGAAACATACCCAGGGGAAAATGTACCTTATACAATAGTGCTGGGAGGATTGGAAAGCCACATGCAGAAAAAAATAGAACTGAATCCTTATCTCTCACCATATACAAAAATTAAGTCAAGATGGATTAAAGATCTAAATATCAGACCTGAAGACACAAAAATCCTAGAAGAAAACCTAGGAAAAACTTTTCTGGACATCAGCCTAGGCAAAGAATTTATGGCTAAGACCCCAAAAGCAAATGAAACAAAAACAAAAATAAATAAGCAAGACTTAATTAGACTAAAAAGCTTCTACATAGCAAAAGAAATAATCAACAGAGTAAATAGGCAACCCACAGAATGGGAGAGGATATACACAAACTATACATTTGACAAAGGACTAATATCCGGAGTCTATAAAGAACTCAAACAAGTCAGCAAGAAAAAAAAAAGGCTTTGGTAAGCTATGGTTTGACCATGTGGCTTCTTGAACCATGGTTACCATGTTTCCTGGCCTTGGCCCCCTCCCCTACCTTGGGGAGGTGAATCTTCTCTCTCTCTCTCTAATTTGCTCTTAGAATAAACTATATTTTTTAACAACAACAAAAAAACCCATTAAAAAGTAGGCAAACAATATGAACAGACATCCTCAAAAGATATACAAATAGCCAACAAACGAAATAAAACTCAGTAGCAACTACCAGAGAAATGCAAATTAAAAACAAAATGAGATACCACCTTACACCAGTCAGAATGGGCATTATTAAAAAATCAAAATCAGTAAATGCTGGCATGGATGCAGTGAAAAGGGAATGTTTATCCACTGTTGGTGAAAGTGTGAATGAGTACAGCCTCAGTGAAAATCATTATTAGAGATTTCTCAAAGAACTAAAAGTAGATCTACCATTTGATCCAGCAATCCCACAACTTGATATCTAACCAAAGGAACAGAGGTCATTATACAAAAAAAAAAAAAAACCAAAAAAACATACATTAGCATGTTTATCGCAGCACAATTCACAAATGCAAAGATGTGGAATCAACATAAATACCCATCACCTGATCAGTGGATAATGAAAATGTGGTATATATACACTGTGGAATACTATTCAGCCATAAGAAAAAACAAAACAAAACAAAATAATGTCTCTTGAAGCAACTTGGATGGAATTGGAGACTATCATCCTTAGTGAAGTAATGTAGGAATGGAAAATCAAACACTGTATGTTGTCAATTATAAGCTAAGGGTCTTCAAAGGCACACAGAATGGTATGACACTGAGAAGAGAAAGAATAGGAAAGGGGGAGAGATGGAAAATCACCTATTGAGTACAATTGCATTAGTGGGGGTGATATGTCCGCTTGAAGCCCTGACTTCTTCACCATCATGCAAAGCAGTCTGTAACCAAAAATCATTTGTACCCCTAGAGCTACTCACATAAATAAAATAAAAATGATTGCTTTAAGTAGCTTGAGGACCAGTGGAGGATTAAAAAGACACGCACATACTTCCTTCTCAGTAATAATATCCAAACTTCCCAGGACTCTGATTGGGTCAGGAGTCCATTTCTGAGCCAACCACTGTTCTCAAAAGATGTGGTTCTCTGACTGTCCAGCCCATTATGTGCCACCCAGTGGAGCTACAGGCTGAGGGAATTTACTTGAACCACTAGGTAAGAGCTGGAGAAGTGATATATTCCAGAGGAAGCTTGAGGTGGCCCCAGAAAAAAAGACAATACATATTGGAGAGTAAAACAAACATACAGACAAGGCCAAACAAAAAAGTCCATGACCACTTCTTTCACCCACTCCTCTGATGTTTGAATCCCTGGATATGGCAGAGTGAGATCTGCCTGGATGGAAGTCTCAGCTTTGTCCTAATTGACCCAGAGACGAGGCCAGGACCCTTGCCTTCTCTGCACCTCAGCAGCCTCCTTTCTAAAAGGCAGGGATGGAACTCTGTGCTCTCTCCAAGTCTTCTTCTAGCTGAGATGGCCACAACCCCGAGCTTGCCAAGTGAGAATGGGAAGACTCTCCTGGCCAAGGACTTCATGGAAAAGAAAGCAGAAGCAGGCCCAGGTGCGGGCCAGAGGAGCCAGCGGGCCCTGGGCCACAGAGCGCAGGAAGCAAGAGGATCTCAAAGGAGCGAGGTCAGCTCCAGGACAGGCTGTCTCAATGTGCCAAGGATCCGCATCAAACTGATGGCTCTAGAGAGGTCAACTCAGAACAGAACAGAACAGGATAGGACATTTCCCCACATGCGAGGATCCTCATCACACTGATGACTCTAGAGAGGTCAGCTCAGCTCAGGACAGGACAGGACATCCCCTCATGTGAGAATCCCCATCACACTGATGGCGCTAGGGAAGTCTCTTAGCTCAGGGCAGGACAGGACAGGATAGGACATCTCCCCATATGTGAGGATGCCCATCACACTGATGGCTCTAGAGAGGTCAGCTCAGCTCAGGACAGGACAGGACAGGACGTCTCCACATGCAAGGATTCCTATCACACTAATGGCTCTAGGGAGGTCGGCTCAGCTCAGGACAGGACAGGGCAGGATGATTCCACATGTGAGGATCCCCATCACACTGATGGCTCTAGGGAGGTCAGCTCAGCTCAGAACAGGACAGGACAGGACGTCTCCACATGCGAGGATTCCTGTCACACTAATGGCTCTAGGGAGGTCAGCTCAGGACAGGACGGGACAGGATGAGATGTCTTCCCATGTGAGGATCCCTGTCACACTAATAGTTCTAGGGTGTCAGCTCAGGATAGGACAGGATGTCTACACTCAAGGATCCCTGTCACACGGATGGCTCTAGGGAGGTCAGCTCAGGACGGGATAGACAGGATGAGACATCTTCACATGTGAGGATCCCTGTCACACTGATAGCTCTAGGGTGTCAGCTCAGGGCAGGACAGGCCATCTCCACACACAAGGATCTCTACCACAATGATGGCTCGAAGGACATCAGCTCAGCTCAGGACAGGACAGGCTATCTGCACATGTGAGGATCCCCGTCACACTGATGGCTCTAGGCAGGTCAGCTTAGCTCAGGACAGGTCAGGCCATCTCCACACATGAGGATTTCTGTCACACTGATGACTCTAGGGAGGTCAGCTCAGGACAGGACAGGACAGACCATCTCCACACTCAAGGATCTCATCACACTGATGCCTTTAGGGAGGTCAGTTCAGGATAGGACCGGCCACCTTCACACATGAGGATCCCTGTCACACTGATGGTTCTAGGAAGGTCAACTTAGTTCATGACAGGCCATGATTTCTGAAATCCTGACCACACTGATGACTCTAGGGAGGCTTGCTCAAGACAAGACAGGATGTCTCCACACACGAGGATCCCTGTCACACTGATGGCTCTCGGGAGTACACTGGACAGTGGTGACAGTTGCCATAGGGAGGGATACATCGACTGTTGTTGTGTCCATTAACTTGTTTTCTGCCAGAAAGTCTTACATTCAAAATAAATATCATACATGGCTCCCATCAGCAGTGCTTCATGTGGAAAGAAAAACATGTTTTCTGAGGTGTGATAAGTGGTATAATTCTGCATGTCTCTAATTTCTCATCTAGAATCTTTAGAGTCATACATACTTTGGAATTCATTTTTTTTAAATTCTAAGAAGCAAAATACAAAACATGTATCATATATGACATTACCTAATGTGGGGCACAGAGTAGCACCCTTAATCATAAATATATTTCAATATTTTTGCAGTAAAGTTTATGAATATTTACACTGAGAGATAAAGAGAACAAATCATTTCCCTTTAGTTCAGGTCAAGTCAGATTTTTGAATGAATTCTGTTTTCGGAGCTTTCTGGATTTTTGAGTGGTGGATAAAGAACCTCGGACCTGTAGACACCAGAGCCAATGAGATCATTCTGGATAAGAGGAAGGAGAGGAATGGGCCTGGAAGGCCAGTGGCCATGCTGGGTGGTTTTCCTCTGTTGAGGTTAAGGCCTGTGGAGTTTCCTTTTTGTCTCTTCCCTCTGAGCGAGTCTACAGTGGGGTTTCACAACTGCTTGAAGTGAATCCTGCCTTTTCACTTTTGGTTCTTTGGCTGGTTCTCATCACATCTCACCTCCACGGTTCACGTCCTGTTCATGAGGCCTTGACTTGCAGGTGGGCTCAGCTCGATTCCTCTTTACTGACTTTCATCAACCATACACAGCGAACCTCTGAGGTCTTGCTGGGCTCCTTGCTTTGGTCCTCTCCTGCCCTGCCCCCATGTGTTGCCTGTGTTGCCCTCCTCCCCTCTTGTCTGCACATTGTCTTGGGAGCTAACGGGTCACCTGCTCATGTGTCACCCCACTTGCACACACATCTCCAAAGTTGTGTCTCTGGCTCACACACATCTTCCAGGTCAGGAACTGTGGCTGACAAGACGTTGCCAAGGCTAATGTGCCAAGGGGCTTCCAATCACTTTCACAATGCCCCTCCTTCTCTCTCCCTGGCCCCCCTGTATCCCTCCCCTTCCCCCACGTGCACAGCTTACCTCAGCAGACAGTCCCGCAGGCTGAGCAGCCACCTGGGACAGATTCCTGAGTTAGGAAGTTCTTTCAGTGATCCAGCACCTAGCTCATATCTGTCTTTCATCATTCACTCTGTCGCTACCTTAATTCTGAACTCACTCTCTGCCTTGATTGCATAGTGGCCTCCCAACTCACTGCCCTGTTTCTAAGTTTCTGTTCTCCAGTATTCATTCCCTCCATTGCTAATAGAGGAAATTTTCTATTAAAAAAAAAAGTTGGATCCAGTCATAGCTCTGCTTCAAGTCTATGATGTCCCTCAACCTCAAGTTCAAGTCCAATTCCTTAATGTAGAAACAACACTCCAGGTGACCAGGCCTCCCATTTCCAGACACACTTTGGTTCTCATTCTGTGCCCAATCTTAGGAAACTATTTCTGGTTCTCCAACATGCTCAAGCCATCTTACCTCGTTCCTCTGCACATGGTACCTGGTTTCTAAACCCTCTGCTACTAATCAATGTGTACTTACAACTCAGCCTTCACCGCCTGCTTCTCCAGGAAGGTTTTTTGATCCCGCCCTGTGGAATCTGCATCTGCCTCTGCATGCTGCAGCACTCTGTTTATGATCCTGTGTAAACACTGTGTCATGTCATTTTCTCTCACAGAATTGCTGGCACTCGGGAACTGGGACCAAGAAATTCATCTTCAATGTCTAGGACAACATCTGGCCAATTTAACTTTTGCTCTGTCAATGAACTTTTGTTGAATGAAGAAATAAATGAACA
>CAUYQG010278624.1:0-13320 GCA_963574415.1 Tarsius wallacei
TGACAGGTTCATTTTATACTGCATTTTATATTCCTATGTTTTACTTTGTAAGAAATATTATAGAGCCAGCAAAAACTAATGAATTACCTTGTCTGTGGAAGAAGAAAAAGAGATTCTATTTTGTGAAACATGACCAAAGCTGAGCTGTCTTCTTATGAAAGGCAGCCTCACATTTCAGAGCATACGTTATTATTTTATTTACCAGATAAAACCATTAAAAAAAAGAGTAAACAGCTGAAGACATGCAATGAAAATTAAATACCAAGACAGGTTTCACTAGCTCAGATTCTTTTTCTGTGCAGTGCTTGGGAGCCCTTTTTTTCCTCATTCCTTGGGCTGTGGTTGGGAGCCCTCAAAAAGCCAACAGTACCAATCCTGTAGTGTCTGTGAGAAGAAGCCCTCTTTCCTTCCTCTGTCACTCCAGGGTTGATGTTTCCATTTTTTCTTCAACCAGTTTCTCCATAATAAATACAGCCTCCGATTTTGCTTAGTCTAGTAAAATTTTACATTTCTTTATGGCCCCTGAAGGGTGATTGTCTTCAATGAAATAATCCTATTAATTTAGTGGCAAAATATACACAAAGAGTTTTGAGTTAAGATGTGTCTTTTAGGGTCGGTAAATTAAATGACCCAGGTAACAATTTGCATCTACATTTAATCCTCTCTAAAAGTGAACAGAAAAGAAACGCTATCCCTGGGTTTATAAAGAAGCAATGTGCCTATTGTTTATATATTCTGAAAATAATTCTATCTGAGGACTCTCTATGGGATTTATCATTTTAAGTTATTTTTTGGTAGAGTATTAGAAGGTGAATTTGTAATAAGCAGAAGTAATTTAGAAAGCTGGAGGCATAATTTATCTTTAAATATTTCAGAAAGTTTTTTTCTTGTTTTTCTTCTTTCCCTTTGGTGAACTATAGCTTACATACAGTAAGCGCATACATGTATGCACTATGAATGTACACATTTTCCTATACATACATAATCATGTACCTATCGCCTATATTAAGATATGTAACTATTTCAGCACATAGCAGGTTCTTTTGTGTATCCTCACACTTGATAAACCCCTTCCAAGGACATTCTAACCACTGTCGTTATGCAGGTCCTCAAACAAAATCATTTTGTTTTGAGAAACAGTTTCTGTTTTCTTTTTAGTTCTGTTTCATAATTCTACTATTTCTGATATTTGCTGGCGATCTGTGGCTCGTTTTATGTCTGTTTGCCAACCGGTCCAGTGATTCTCATCTTTTCTAGGAACTTACCTTTTCCTAGACATACTCGTCAATGTCTCCAAACGTATCCAAGCAATGTCAACAACACACTGGTTTTCCTTTTCTTTCCTTGAATTTACCAGCTAATTAAAGAAAAGCATGAGCAAGCCCTGAGTTCTTTAATCTATTCTGGAGATTAAACCAACACTTTACAGGGCTCCCTTCCATAAGAGAGTTATCACTGCTCTCATGGTGTAGATCCCGTAGAGTCTCATCCCGAATTGTGGAGTTTGCATGGGGGTCCCCTGCTCCCCAAAGAACACAAGACTCAGATATATGTCCCCATCAGCCCTGCAAGTAGGAATATCCTGCCACAATGGGTGGTTTCCAATGCGATCAGGAAATATTCATTCCATTTTTAAATGTATGTATGCAGGTATGGATGTATAAACTGACTGATTTAAAGGTTCTGTGTGCCCTATGTAGAATTTCTATGGTTTTACTCGTCTCCTCTCCTTTTTATGTTTTCTACCATTCAAGGGAAAGGGCTTCATTTTAGGGAAGAAACATCCCTCTTATATGGAGGTATTAGCTCTCCGTGTTTATGAAGGATTTTTTAAAGTCGCATTTTTTGTTTTTGCATGTTTTCTCCTCTGTTATCTTTATGATTATTTTAAAAAGCAGCTGCTCAATGCTTTTAATTTCATATTTTATTTCAGTGCTTTAAATATTGACAGAAAAGAACGCATCTTAAAATCATTAAATATTATTTGGTTGCTTGCAGTCGTTTAAAAAAAATTAAGCTCAAATGAGCATTTCCTTCTCTTTTGCATATTATTTTGTCATTACTCGTCTCCTAAATTGAAATGTGTTTAATGTCGTTAGTGAGAAATTTTATTACAATGTCTGTGTTCTTTTTACATCGTGGAAAATTTCATCTTGAAGCTTCTCTTTTACAAAATCTTTATTTAGTCTTTGAATATGTGTGGATATAAGATAATTTCATTTTCTTCTTTGGATGTGCTATTCACCCAAATAAAACAGCTTCAGGAAGTTTTAATGCACAACCTTCATGATGTTAGCGTAAGCCTTTAACATCTGACAGACAACAGCTTTTCTGTAGCTACCGAGAGCGCTCAAAGCTAGCACGCAGTTAGGCGGCCATGCCTGGAGCCATCCAGTATTCTGTGTTCTCAGGAAAATGCTGTGCAAGCTTCACGGGACCTCCTTTCTATCACCAAGCTAAGCAAGCTCTTGTTGTAGATACCAAGACCCACTGCCTCAGAATCCATCGTTCCCACCCAAAACGGCCATTTAAAGGAAACATCTAACAGAGGCTTCTTCTGGTTTGGGTCTTGGAAACCACCCAGTCAGGGCTCAACAATCCTAGCAGACTAATACATGGATAAAGTTTCTGTGGAAAAAAAAAATAAAAAGACTAATCAGCAGAACTATACAAGTTTGAACCCTCCTTCTGCTTTAAAGTACTGGATTGAAGTCAGGGGTGAGAATTTTTTCTATTTAAGGCAGACCTTCCCTTTGTTCTCTGGAGAGCACGCTTTCACTGGTACTGGAGGCTGGGGCTCCCCACTCTGCAGATTGATGGTCATAGAAAATAGAGATCTCCCTCTTCCTCTGCAGATCTCATGACCTTTGGCTAACAATAATACTGAGTAACTGAAGTTACGTGTTTAACTTCAGAAATCCAAAAGGATTAAATGCCATCAAATGTGTAGCCCCCTAGAAATATTAAAGGTATATAACAATACTGTATGATTAATCAATGATATTTTAAGGTATGTTGTAAACACGCAAAGTTTTTCCCCCTCTCCTGTATTTTATCTTGATTAATAGTCAAAGATGAGGGATTGCTTTTATGGCCTATTGATTTGTAAATTTTATTACTTTAGAAACTAGAAACTGAAATCTAGAGACAACAGATACCTTATCTACAAAGATCTGAGGTATGCATCCATTGTATTAAAATATAAGATTTATGAAGCATATTCTTAAATACATTTAGCATATATTCACTAATCTATAGATTGATTACCTGTTAAAGGGATAGTTTTTGAAACTTACATAAGTAAATTTATAAAAGTTTTAAATACCTACAATCTGTAAAGATAAGAATACCACTTTAATTTATAGAATTGACTATAACATGCAAAAATTTCCATGTTACTATAAAAAAAGCATTAGTCCAAAAATTGGACATGATATAATATGGTTAGTTGCTCTTGCATTTGAAGACTAAATCAGTTGCCTAATTGCTCTTAGCTTTTGTTTGCAATTTGCAAACTTGAGTTAAAATCATCAACTTCATAGGATCATTGTGAGAAATAATAGAACATCGGGTATCAGTAATTTACTGGTATTGTTGATATTTTCTTTATTGCCATCACCAATGTATATCACTTGGCAAGGTATGATCATGGTGCACAGTGAAAACAAATGACATCAGGAACCAAGGTCTGGCTTTTTTTTTTTTAATTGCTTTCATTTTCTATAGCTTTATTATTTTTCCACATAGGACACTGTCAGAGATAAGAAGTTAGACTGCATGGTCCGTTAGCCCATTCAAGAAAGCCCTGTTTCATTTTCTATTTTGCTTGATGATGTATCACCACTAATATCTCTTGAGTTTCACATGGCTTTTTTTCTTGACCTTCTGGGCCATCAAATGGAAGCACATTTTAAAATCAAATGAAATTATTTCCAAATTGTTGAGTATCTCTTTTCTGGAGTTCCTTCTGTAGCTCATAATTTATTTATAGCCATTGCTATAATAATTTACAGCTATCACAACACCCCTGAAATATCCCCAGTAGTACTTTGGCAAGGAAAATAAAAGCCAAATACACCCACACATGTACTTGCTAAACAAAAACTTCTAAAGATGCTGGTAGAATAGCTATCTCTTTTCATATCTATTCGTGCTTAACAACCAGGACACAAAATAAACAGAATGATAATATCAAGGCCAGCAGGAAGCTTTTTTCTAAGTTTGAGCTGTATTTTTAAGAGAAAATTTTTATTTTATTTTCAGAAAAGTCAAAGGAAGTGCAAGCTCGTGGTTGCTATGTACTATTAAGTAAGAAAATAATGACTGACACATTTTGCCGCTGAACATTCTCTTTCTGGTTATGATTCCATGCTTTCGTTGGGACACTGAATGCACATTTTATACCATTTTTTTCTTTTAATTCCTTGTACAAAATCCAATGGAAATCTCATTTATAAGAAAAGTTACCTAAAAATAATAAGTAGGAGATTTTTCAAAGAAAGGAATATCTGTACGAAAATGACCCAGGGTCTTGATACTACAGTCTTAGACTTTATTATCAAACTATTGAATCAAAACTGGCAGTGAACCCAAGGACGTGTGTGTTTACAAAGCTTCCACCAGTGACTTTTCTAGGTGTTATTTTACTTGTTTGTATTAAAATATATATATTGAAAATCAGGAGATGTCAAAATAAATGTTTTATTGTTTTATGTATTTTGTAATGATTTATTCGTTTAAGTCAAACTCCTAAAACTGTTTAAAAAAAAAAAAAACAACTTCAGTGTTGGTACTTGTTATGGGGCACATGAGCAGAGAAGGCGAACAACAGTGTCAGGCCAAAGCAGTGAAGGTTTAAAGTCAGATGATCACGCCCATCAGCAATGGGTTGAACAAAGGCCATGTGATACTTATACAATACGCATGCAATACTACACAGCAACAAAAAAGAGGAAATCTTGTCCTTTGCAGCAACATGGATGCAGCGGGAGGCCATTATCCTAAACAAATTAATACAGAAACAGACACAAAATACTGCATGTTCTCACTTAGAAGAGGAAGCTAAACAAAGGGCACACACAGACATAAAGATGGGAACAGCGGACCCTGGGATATCCTAAAGAGAGAAGGGCAGTGAGAGTTGAATCCTCGTCGGGTTCCATGCTCACTATGTGGGTGATGGGTTCAGTAGAAACCCCAACTTCGCCATCATGCAATACACCTGTGCAACTAACCGGAGCATGTTTTCCTTGAAGTTAATGAACACTTAATAGAAGGCAACCACTTTCAAAAGAGCAGACTTAGCAGTGTACATATCTGTATAAACAGTATCCCCAAACATGTAAATAACAATTACATTGGCTTTACAATTATGGTAACTTAGTTTATTTTGAAAAAAATAAGGTGATCATAGCAAGGTTCACTGAAGAGATAAGAAGGGATTCAGATAAATGAAAAGATTGAAACCATGCTGATATTCCAGAAAAGGGCAGCAGAAGAAATAATGACCAAGGTCCTGAGTGTACTTCGGAGTGTGTGTGGAATATTTTAGGAACAAGTTGGAGGCAAGTGTCAAAGTGAGAAAGGAGGTGAAAAGTAAAAAAAGAACACAAGTTGTGGTATGTGTGTGTGTGTGTGTGTGTGTGTGTGTGTGTGTATGTGTGTGTCTGTATGAATCTTGAGAGGTCAAAATGCGGGGGGGTACCAAAAAAGTATACACATTTTGAGTATGACATTCCTCAAAAGATGGCGTTAATCAAATGAATGCTGGTGTCACCATTCAACAGGCCGGGCGGTCAAAGAAAATGGTGGAAGCACAGTTGAGTGAACATCATGCTACATGTTGCTACCATAATTTAATTCAACTTCAAAAAGTAATTCACAGATAACAGCTCTTGAAATGTATATACATTTTTTGGTACTCCTGTACATATATAGCCCTTTAGTCCAGGATTAGTGAACTATTCCTCGGGGCTGGCTACCTGTTTTTGTAAATACAATTGTTTCTGAATACAACCATACCTATTCACTATTTGTTGTATAGGGCTGATTTCATGCTACAAAGCCAAGTTGAATAGTTTTAACAGAGACCATGGAGCCCATAAAGTCTGAAATATTACCATCTAGCCCTTTACAGTTTGCTAGCTCCTACCTGAGGCCATTGCAAGTTCTCTGGCTTTTATGAAAAGTCTGATGAGAAGCTAAATGTCATTGTTTTCATGTCTTCAGGGTCATGATAAGGTTTGGAGAGTTATTTTATGTGTCAAGTCTTTGGAGATTTTTAATGAGGGCATTTTGACCTCTCAAGACACATACACACACACAAAATATGACTGTAACCACTTTGTGGAGAATATATGTAAGAAAGCAAGCATGAATGCATACAGGAAAATTAGTTTAAGGAGTCTGAATAAGAAAACATGTACTTCATCAAAAAAAAAAAAGCAATGGAAAGAGAAAATGTGTAATCAATGTGAATTTCTCAAAGACTGGACAAAGTACTGAGCAACTGGTAATATAAAATGGATACCAGAATTCGAGAAGACAGAAATTATTGAAAAAATCAGAAAGTCATTGGCCCTTCGAAAGTAAACAGGATGGAAATATCTAGGAAAATGTTGCTGGAAAAAGGGTTTAGATGTGTAGCAGAAAAGCAGAATAGGGTCAGGAGACCCATGTCAGGGTCATGGTGAGGTTCCCCAGAGAAAAGGATGGCAGCATTCAGCTCCATGATTACAATCCTGGTGTAATCAGGGGTTCATTTGAACTAAAACAGGAAGTAGGGGGAGGGAAGTCTGGCACAATCAACATAGAGGTGTTGGGGAATTACAGATTTGCAGGCAATTGCTTTTAATAATATACCATGAACTCTAAACTGCACAAGAAAGGAGGTGAAAGCAGGAAGAGTGTGACGGACACCGGAAGTAGCAGGGTACATAAACTTTATGCACGCCAAAAAAAAATCTCAACAAGGGATGCTTGCTGACCAGAGCCCATGTAAGCTCAAAAGAGTGTTGATCACACAAAGTTGACCTTTAACTTTTCATTTTTTGACATAAGAAGAAAAGTAACTGTAAATAATTTTATAACATCTTATAGTTGTGTATAATTTTACAGTTACTCACACATACATCGGAATGTCTAAAAGTTAATACAATAGCAAATGAAGCATTGAACCATGTCTTAGAGGCTTAATAAATAAAGGGTCATCTACCAATAATGAAAGTAAAAACGGAACATACATCAGATTAAACCTTAAGCTGCAAAACAGAAAGTTCTCTAAATAAAAGTTGGCTTAAGTGTTACTAAAGCTGGTCTTTACTAAGAATTACACTTATTTGGGCTCCATTTTAATCATTTGAAGATATAGCGTAGACGTTGGATAATTTTAAAACCAAATTGCTCTTTTCTGTCCATGTCATTCTTTGAAAATAAAAAAAATTACTTCGTGAAGTCGTGAGATATTAAGTTCTGTTGACTACAGCATACTCTAAAGTCACACACACTTTGATGGCCTACAAACGCCTTCAAATTTGAGGATGACATCCACACTGATATTCAACTACTAGGTGACAATAGGGAGATCCTGCTTATGAGATTTTGCTTAAAAAGATGGACTCCATACTGGAGTAGATAGGATTCATATTTTTTTAAATGAAAATGTACTACATTCTATTTACCTTCGTTATACTAAGCTCTCACTCTGTTATAGTAGAAATAGAAATTAAATATTAACTATATTTCAAAAGCTTGTCTTATACATGAAAGTACAGATTTAGCAAGTTAATCTCCAATTTAAATATGTAGAGTCCTACATAAATGTTGCACTTGCACAAGCATTTGGGATCAGAACATTATTGACAATTTACTGAGCACTTTTGTGTGATTGCACACCCAGTGGACACAGCCATTTTTCACTTAACTGAGAAGCTTCAAGGCCAGGGCAGGGACACAATTTATTTTAGTGTCACCTACAGTTAAGGTTATGTCCTGATCTCCATTAGGAACCTGTTTTCAGGGCACTATAAATTTGTAATAGTTCTAATTCCAGAGTGAATCCAAGTCTCTCTCTAGAAGAGTATTAAGCAACATGGTTTTAGAAAGAGCAGGCCAAAATATAAACAGGAAACAGTTCAATAGGAAAAGGAACTTAGTTTCTGTGCACTTAGAACTTTTTGCAAGATAGGTGGACAATAAATGTATAATTTTTGAAAAGTCAATGACATGCGTTTTTATAAAAATAGACTGAAGGGAGAAATGTTCATACCATTTTATGTGCTTACTTCATTTTTGCAATTGCTTTAGGGAGTACAAATAGTTTCTGGTTACATGGTTGCATCACAGAGTGACTAAGAAGCCTGGGCTTCAAGTGCACCCTCCACCCCTACCTGTGCGCATTTACTGGATAGGTGATTTTTCTGTCCCTTCACTCCTTCTTCCTCCCCGCTCTGAGTCTCCTGTGTCCTTTATTCCATTATCTATGTCTTTGCAGATCCTGAGTTTAGCTCCCTTGTAAGTGAGAACATGCAGTGTTTGGGCTTCTGTGGCTGAGTGCATTCACTCAGGATGATGTGCTCTGATTCCATCCAAGTTGCTGCAAAAGACAGTATTTCATGCTTTTTGATGGCTGAATAGCACTCCATAATGTATATGTGTATTACATTTTTGCTATCCACTGATCAGTTGATGGGCTTGTAGGTTGATTCCACATCTTGCTATTGTGAGTTGTGCTGTGATGGTCACACAGGTACAGATGTCCTTTAATATAATGACCTCTGTTCCTTTGAGTAGAAACTTGGTCGTAGGGTTGCCAGATCAAATGGTAGCTCTACTTTCAGCTCTTTGAAAGTCTCCACACCGATTTCCATAGAGATTGTACTACTTATACTCCCACCAACGGTGTATAAGTGTTCCCTTTTCACTGCATCCATGCCAGCATGTACTGGTTTTTTATAATAGCCAAATGATGTAAGGTGGCATTGCATTGTGGTTTTAATTTGCATTTCCCTGACAACTAGTGATGGTGAGCATTTTTCATATGTTTGTTGGCCATTTGTATATCCTCTTTGAGAAGATGTCTGTTCATGTCTTTTGCCCATTTTTTAACGGGGTCATATATATTTATATATTTTTTCCTTTCTAATTTATTTCAGTCATTTGTAGATTCTGGATATTAGTCTTTTGCCAGATTTATAGTCTGCAAATATATTCTGCATTTTGCAGGTTGCCTATTTGCTCTGTTGATTATTTATTTTGCTATGTAGAAATTTTTCAATTTAATTAAGTCCTCCTCCTACTTATTTTTGGTTTTGTTACATTTGGTTTTGGGGATTTAGTCATAAGTTATTTGCCTAGGTTGGTGTCCACAGTTTTTCATAAGTTTTCTTCTAGGATTTTTATGGTTTCTAGTCTGAGAGAAGTGTTCATAATAATGTTGACAGAATCAGGTTCTTTTTTTTTTTTTTCTTTTTTCTTTTTTGAGTTGAAGTCTCACTCCGTTGCCCAGGCTGGAGTGCAGTAACACACTCACGGTCACCGCAGCCTCCACCTGCTGGGCTTCAGCAATCCTTCTGCTTCAGCCTCCCAAGTAGCTGGAACTACAGGCATGCGCTACCATGCCTGGCTAGTTTTTGATTTATTGTAGAGACGAGGTCTCACTAAGTTGCCAGGGCGGGTCTCGGACCCATGGGCTCAGGCAATTCACTCACCTCGGCCTCCCAAAGCGCGGGATTACAGGCTGAGCCACCGAGCCCGGCTAAGAATCAGGTTCTTATAAAACAGTACTCTCTACTTTTCTCAGTAATAGTTACCCATGCTCTCTCTCTCTCTCCCCAATCATTTGTGCAATATTTATATTCATTAATTGACAGGAAATTATTTTGTGCATATTAATGCCTAGACCATATATGGTGTTTCCCTTTTGATTTTTCCTCTTCCTTCTGTCACCAATTTTACATTTAAATTTTTTATTTTTCAATAAGAGAAAAGTGCTTTGCCAAACTGCTCCCTGCCTTAGCACCGTGCACCCAAAAAAGGCCAGAATTATTTCCATGGGACATACGAGGAAGATCCCCCCAAAACCTGGAGTTTATTTATAAAAAAATATGTTTTTATTCTTACATGTTTAAACTTTAATCACTATCAGAGTGTTCTCTGTTTGTTGCAATGCATCTATCAAGATATTTATTTCACTGCTCAAGACAGTCTCTTTAATAAGATGACATTATTATTTTATTTTATAACTATTGTTATTATTTTTTAAAAATGTAGGGTACAATTCAGGGTTAGGTACATAAGTGGTCATCAAAGGTAGAGCTTGAGTACCCTTATTTGGTGTAATGTGCCCCCCTCCCCACCGGCAGTGTCTCAATACCACCAATCTTTTCTTATAGTCGTGTGATAAATGTTCAGGGTCGGCTTATGAGTGAGAACATGTAGTACTCAGATCTTTGTTTCTGTGATAAATCACTGATATTATAGATTCTAATTCCATCCAAGTTGCTGTGAAGTTCATAATTTTGTTTTTCTTTATGGCAGCATAATATTCTATCATGTAAATGTACCACTTTTTAAAAAATTCAGTCTACTTTCCATGGGCAGCACACTTGGTTCCATGTTTTTGCTATTGTGAAGAGTCCTGCAATAAACATGCATGCACAAGTATCTTTTTTGTAGAGTGATTTGAGTTTCGCCAGGTATATTCCCAGAAGGGAGACTGCTGGGTCTTATGAAAGGTCAATTTTTTAGATCTTTTAGAAATCACCACACTGTTTTCCACATAGGTCGTGAACTCGTCAATTTTGATGCCTTTTAGTATTTCTCCTACTTTTTTGTTTCACCTCTTCCACATCAACAATGTTTTTCCTTTTGAGGATGTTTTCTTCTGGGGAAACAAAGAAAAGTCACCTGGGGTGAGAAAAGGTGAATAGAGAGGGTGGGGCATGGGGTCATGCCATTTTTGGTAAAAAAAACAACAACAACAACAACAACAACAAAAAACCCCACAAAAAACTGCTGAACACTCAGTGTGGTGTGGGCACGTGCACTTGTAAATCACCCATTATGAAATGGGCAAACGTGTTGAAAAAAAATTCACTGAAACTGGATGCAGCCTCTCACAACAACACTAGCTGGTACACTGATGCCAATGGGTTTCTAGAACACTCACCTAGCAGGGGAAGCCTGTATTACAAGGGCCCCCCTCGTCTTTTATAAAGGACTTGAGTCTTTATAAGACTCCATATGTGCCCACCATTTATCATTCACTTAATATTTCACCTTTCCTACCTGCCACTTAATATTTTTGGAGGAGGGGCTTTGACAAATGTGAAAATTACTAACCCATCACTTTAATAAATGTTGTGTGTATTAAAGCTCATATCTTGATATTTCTACCACTACTTTGAGAAAATCTTTCTTTTTCTCTTACATCTTGTCTTTCTTTATGTCGTTTTGTCTCCTATCTACGACATTATGATTAGATGTTTGCTGTGTGATCAAAGCCCCAAAATGTCAAGGAGAATGAGAACAGAAAATGAGAAAAATGACTTATGGAAGTTGGCATCTGGAATATATCTGATATATTTCAAGGAGTAGTTTCAAAGAATAGACCTGGATTCTGTAAAGAATTCTATGAAGAATGTGCCCATTGTGAGGAAGTAGCAAAGAGTAACATAAAACTACTTATTCAAAGTGACATTTGCAGGTGTTCAAGATTTTTAAAAAATGGAGAGGAAATAGAGGACTTGATCATGTTAATAGGTTACAGGAAATAAAACAGTAGAGAGGGAAAAAGGGATGAAAGTAATGGTCGCATGCTCACATGCTTGAGGGTTTATGTGCTTAGACTGTAATTATCTCAGTGGAAGAACATATGTCTAGAATATGAGGGAAGGTAATTTATTGGAGATATGATTCCGAGGAGGTGAAATAAAGAAACAAAAAGGGACAGCATGAAGGAGGAAGATTCAATACGTGAGCCACAGGGTCTTGGTCCAGAAAATTTCATTTGGCACATGGGGTACTGGAGGATTTCTCTGTTGGCTCTAATCCTGCAGTGTCTGTGGGAGCTCCTGTGAAACTGGCCCCTCCACACGACCCGGCTATGCCTGTACCTGGCCCAGGATGCTTCATGGTGGGTAGAAGACATTGCGGTAGAACGCAGACGATGTTGCTGGCACCATGAGTTGTCTGAGTCCACACTCCAGCTGTAGCGGCCCTTGGAGGAGAATAATGGGGAATCTGGCACAAAAGCAGATGAATCAGATACAGTGAGTCCTTCTGAGACTGGCACACACGAGAGCGGCATCCAGGAAAGGACGAAGCTCAGCAGAGCAGTCTTGGGAAGAAGATGGATTATTCAGAAGAAGGGAATAGGGAGGAGGGGGCATGCCAGCTCTTCGCCATGGACTGTGACTTTGGGCCAGTGGGAAAAAGAGAGGCTCTAATGGGGAGGAATTTAGGACAAGGGATGCTGGGAAAGGAAAAACCGGCTTTTATCAAGATGACCAGGGGACAAATATTCTGTCCTCATAGCGTGAAAGAGGTGAATAATGACCGAAGGCCACAGTTCACATGGGAAAGTGCTAATTATTGAGATGGCACTAAGGATAGAAAGAGGGTCTATGGAAATGAAAAGTCTACAAAGATTGAGTGTGAAGTTAAAGACAGTTTGTTAGCACGCGACGTTGTCATTTTTCATAGTTGAAGATAAAAGATGAAGAATGCAAGAAAGCGGTGAACTTCAGGTGCTTAACACATTCTGTTCTCACCCACCCCTTGTGTTAGGCATAATTGTGCTTATTCTATTTGAGGTGACTGTGATGAAGAATCCAAATGCAGGTCCACCTGTCCACACAGCCTCTACTCATCCACTCTGTTATGTTCATTCCTTTGGAGACAGAAGCAAGTTGATAATTAGACTTCTACTGTATCATTTCTGGGCAGAGAGAATTGGCAGCAGTAAGAGAGAGATTGCCTTGCTTTTGTTTTCCCGCGGTTCATCAGGTGTGCCCAACGGAGAAGCCTGAGTAAAAGTCATTCTCCACTGTGTATTTTGGGGTGGAGGGAGCAGGTGGAGGTAGACTGGGAGGGAGGACCCAGGTGAGGGAGAGTGGGCAAGACATCCCAACAAGAGTCAAGGAGGCAGACTAGAGCCAGTGGGTTGGATATGCCTTTCAAAGAAGCAAGGCAGAAAGAAATGTCTAAAATCTTATCGAGAAAAATGTTTGGGGCTGCTTCCTTCCCACTGCCGTGTATAAATATCACCGAGGAGGGCTATGTTTCTGGTTGTGACAGGACAGAAGCATGCTTCGCAAGCCC